>CAEFZY010064470.1:0-15084 GCA_903066815.1 Brachyrhaphis roseni | reverse complement strand
CTGATTGCCTCCCTGTGTATTTAGTCCCTCCGTTGTCTTTGTTCTCTGTCGGGTCCTTGTCTGCGTTTGTCTAAGTTCGTCGTTGTTTAGTCTCCTGTCAGTTCCTTCGTTTCTTCCAGTTGCTACCGGTGTTGGGCCCTGGATTCTGCCCAAATCGTGCTGCCTGGTCGTGGGACTAATTTTGTATGTTTTGTTTGAGCCCATTCGTTTCTTCCAGTTGCTACCGGTGTTGGGCCCTGGATTCTGCCCAAATCGTGCTGCCTGGTCGTTGGACTATTTTTGTTATCTGCCTAATTTGTTTATTATCATTAAATCACCATTATTTTCCATAACCTGGGTTTCCAAGCATCTGCCTCACCACTACACCACAATTTCCTGACAAAAGACCCCAAATGTGGTTCTTTAGCAGTACTAAGACCCACATTTGGCTTGTCGAATTGTATTCAGCTTTCTTAAAAAAAAAAGAAAAAAGTATCACAATTAACTCCTGATGCAAAGCCAGATTGGTTTTGGTTTTCTCCTTAATAAATAAAACCACCATTTCAACATGCTTCTAGTATTTTCTTGTTATTTTTTAGTTTGACCTGTTAGTCTTGTATGATCCCTTGATGTTGACATTTTCTATTTAAATAAGCCTGAGCTGAATTGAAAATACAGCATTACAGAACGTATTACTCAACAACACAACGGTTGCCGAGTACCAATGGTAACATTTACCAATGGTGAATTAAGCCAGTAGTTAAGAAAACCCAAGGTTCTCAAGCCTTTGTTGAATCAAAAATGTTTACTTTGGACTCAAAATGGAGGAAATGGGACAATAAAAGGCTGGAAAAAAAGTTTTTTTTTCTTTCTTGGAACAAAACATGACCCCAAATGGGACAAATGGCCCTTCAGAACCAGCAGTGGGCCGGTCTTTGTCCAGCTGCTGCTCCCTTCAAAAGATAAATGTACCGCTTTGTCCTCACGGTCAGTAATTACTGGATATTCATGCCTGGCTGAAATAATTTGTGGTGCTGGTATATTGGCTGTTCTGTCAGACGGTTATTCAGCACAGTGACTGACTTTGTCCGAGGCCGTTTCTCATACCCACCTCTCTCCGTGCGGCTCAGTGTTTAGCATTTCCGTATTCAAATTCTTGTGATAATATTCAAGTGGCTGGTTGCATGCCGCATATAGTCCTCTTCAAATCATGACTGGGATCTTGTCATTCAGATCTCATCAACACCTGATGCAGAACCATTTTCCGTTATCTTCACTTCACATTAAGTTTGTCCTTTAACTCCCAGTACACCCAATTCCACAGCCTCTTTGTTCAACCTATTTGCCTTCTTTTGCAATCCCTCTCTGTCTTTTTTTTTACCACACCTTTTTTTACTCTTCTAATTTTTTCTTTCATCCATGTATGCTTTAAAAACTACCAGACCTGTCTATAAGGATATCCAGAGCTCATAAAGTTTGTGCTGGCATCATTTATATCTCGTAAAGGACCATTAGCTTCTGTACCGCGCATAATTCCAGCAATCAGTGCCTCTGCCAGTTGAATAACCGTAATAGATGGAAGCCGTCAAAAAAAAAAAAAAAAAAAAACCCTGGAGGGATTTGTTTTAGGCATTTTAGGTTTCCTTTAAGTTTCTTTTCTTACAAAATAGATTATTTACATAGAATCACTTTATTTTTGTTTCTAAAGAAAACAACCTTAAGCTATATGAACCTGAGATTGATTGAGAACCTGCTGATGGTTTTGACATTTCAGGTGAGACGACTAGATGAGAAATGACATTAAAGACTTCTGCTGCACCCTGAACTGTTGTCCACTTTAATTTTAAGGCTCTGATCATCAGAGGGTTGCTGCTCAACTGCTGATTGAGTTGGTGATTGTAGCATAAAACGTATAACAACAAACCCTTTCCAAGAGCCAATGCACATGATCGCATTCAGTTTGTCTTTTGTGAAGTGGTATTTGGTTGTTGATTAACTTGAATGATTGTTTCTAATATTCCTGATTGTGTACTTAATACAATTAAGACAAATTAGTGGCTGTTTGGAAGTGTTTAATTGGAAAAGGATGATAACAAGTGGACAGTTAGAGAAGCTACTCTTAGTTTTGTGATTGAACTTGAGAATATTTTATGCTTATCGTGTTTTTTTTTTTGTTTGTTTTTTTTCCCCCTTCCTCATCAAAAATAAGTTCCTGTTGTACTTTTCAGGTAAAATCACTCAACTTAACAGCAGCTCATTTTTGTCTCGTTTTGTTTCTCCCACAGAACCAAAAACCTGATAGTCCCCAATCTCCTGCAAGCATGAAAAGAGAGAAAATGGGTTTTGAATATTCCTACATTTTGCTTTCCAGTTACAGTGTAACTTTTCCACAAAGTAAAAGATAAATGCTATTTACTGTGGTATTATACTCCCATTACCTTTACAAAAAGTGTAGAATTGGTCTAAAAATGACAAGAACATTGTTCGTCACAATTACTCTTGAGCGACTTCCAGCTAAATTATCTTCTGATAGCTAAGCTCTCTTTACAGGAATGAAAAATGTGTCAATTATGCAACATGTATGACAGCTTGCTAAAAATATGAAAAGACTTGATGATTGGCTTGAGGTAAAAACTGCTGTGGCTACCAGATGTTTCTGTTAAAGTGAAATCTTGTAAATGAAAAACTAAAGTTTCATTTATATATGAAATTTTAACACCAAATGTAAAGTGCATTTGTTTTGTTTTGTAGCTTCTGTAAAGTGCATTTGTTTTGTTTTGTAGCTTCATGATGTTGAAGGTTCTAGTTTCTGTTGTTGTTTTTAGGAAAGTGAGCTAAAACTAGTTGTTTCCACTACTGTTATTGCAGAAGAGTGAGAGTATAGAAATCTGTAACAACTGATGTATGGAAAATGTAACAAACAAAAACCCAAGCAAACAAGCAGCAAATAAATAAAAATAAATTATTCACAAATAATGTTGCTTTAATTGGCCTTGAAACAAAGGATGGTACCATTAAGAACTTGTATTCTTGATAAACTTTTTAAAGCGGTTGAAAGACGAGTGATTTCTGCCTAGCCAATCAGGGTTTGCACTCTAGAAACATATTTGCTTTAAAAATGGCCACTTCAAGTTTGCAAATAACTTTTCTTCATTAGCACTGTAATAATTAAGTTTTGAAAGAGTGAAGGACAACAGTATATTCTCAGCATAAGACAAATATCAGAAATGAAACCACAATGGGTTTTTTTATTATACTTCCCACATTTGGTCAACAAGTTGTTACCCACCTGCTTTAGGTTGTGATTCATTGATGACAATAAAGATACAAACTTTATTATTAGTGTTCTTTGGTCACAGCATTTCCCTTCCTCTTAAAACCAGCAGATTAACTGGCTCCCAAGCAGCAGCTTTGTTTTCATCACATCACTCTTTCCCAAACATTTTCTTTATTATTTTCCTTGAAACTGACAAACCTGAAAAGCACATTGCCTTTGATTGCAGGGGTGGCAAGATTTCACTCCATTAGGGAGGTAAAGCATAAAGCCAGTGTGTGGCAAGACTCAGAAATGTCTGATTACAGACACTCTGCATCCAGTCGGAGTAGTTTTGGAGAAGGAAAATGGGAAACAATTTCAGCCTCTAGATGAGGTGGAGACATACTGCAGAAATTAATTCAGCAAATCATTAAGTCAGATGGGACTGAATACAAATGAACACCACATTTCAATTTTAAAAACCAATCTTTTTCTTTTTTACCCCTTCCACTTCAGAATTCTGCACTACTTTCAAATTCATTCTCAACCTACTTCAAAGAACAACAAAAAAAAATCATGAACATTTTTGCGGAGCTCTTTGTACAAACCTCAAAGAAAGTCTGGAGTTAGACAAACTTTAAATATCCTGGGTTGCATAACGGAGCAGAGAGGCAGGCAAAACCTGAAGAAGCCAAATTGGATTAAGAAATACAGCGAGGCATGCTTGAGAATTAATTCTCCCTCCATCATAATTCATTTTGATTAGATCTAAAGAGAGACAGAGAGAGAGAAAAAAAACACAAAGTAAGATAGTTTGGGGAGCTGGTTAGCGGTGGAAATGATTAAGTTCTTTCCGTTGTTGGCGTTGAGGTAGCGGCAGTCTCCCTGTGAGCGCCTGGCACCCCGGCGCTGGGCAGATTTGGAGCTGAGGGACAGTGGTAATAAATCACTGGGTGTCACACTGTTTGTTGTTAATTAGCAGAATGACGTTATGAAGGCTGCTCTGGGAGGCTGTTGCCAACGACAACACGGCTGATGACAGGCGGGAATGGGGAATCGTTCTTGGTCTGGCGCGTTTATGTAGCAGAGCACGTACACACTCGTAGGGTGGCAGATGACCTGGAAACTAACAGCTGGGTCTTTGCATTTATTTATCGAGTCCCCAAAAAAAGCATGCATCCAAAAAGTATGACTTCATGGATAGAATCTAATTATAATGGTGCTGCTAGTGTGGCTTAGAAAGCTTTAAATGTTTTAGTTTTCAAATCAGTGTTTCACAACCAGAACGGATGCAATCAATCATCCCCGTCAGCTTTGTCACTGCAAAGACGTTTTTAATCTTGTCGTCTAGATAAAACATTGCGCGCTTTTCAGATCAATACTCTCGACACATCATTTGCATATCAATAAAAACCCTGTTGACAATCCCCAAGTTGAACATCGTCCTTCTCCTGAAAGTTATCCACCGAGAAACTGTGAAAGTCTTGAATGTGTTGATCAATACACCGCAACGAATTTTATTATCTGTGCTTTAAATGTGATTCATCTGCATTCTGGGTTCGTTAATGTTTAATTATTTAGTTGATTAAAATTAATCACTCAGAGGGCAAAAGAGATTATGTCCTCTGACTCCTCATAGAAATCATTCTTAAGAGTAAGCATTGTTCACAATTATTTCTAAACAATACATGTAACAGTTCTCCAACGGGTCACACTGCATTTTATTTAAGTCAAAGTCTCAAATTTGACTCCTGTATTGCAACATTCCTTTGTTTTAAGCCATTGTGTTGTGGTTTATCGGCTGTTTTTGGGATCATGGGCTTTTTTGCCCTGTTTGGTACAAGTTATAACTACCAACAGATTGCCTCCTACATGTTGGCATAAAGAAGAGTTTGTTGTTCCTTAACTCTTGTGGTTCCGTGAAAGAGGTTGATGCATCACATTTGATTTAGGGGAAGAAGCTTTGATAATTCGCAGCGTTTAAGATCACCAAAATCTACAAACTATAGAGACCACCTCTAAAAACACTTATAACTACCTATTTTATTAGTTTAAGAGATATATCTACTTTAAAATCATTAATACTCACAGTGGAAACTGTTTTTCCACTACTGCAGAAGCTAGTCTTATTTCCGCTCTTGGGCGTACCACCAATCAGTGCTGAGGAAAATAAATGGTGCTCCTGCATTTGTTGCTTTGCAAATGCCATGGTTTTTCAGTTTACAATACTGCATTTTCTTTCAAATATTTCAGATGAGTGCTATGATAAAAACTTACAAATAGCTGGATTTTCCACAAATAATTAGGAGAAATCCACAATTAATAATCTAAAAGTAGACAAAAATCCCTAGTTGCTTCCGTCAACCTTTTCGAGAAGCTTTACTTTTTGATTCTTTTTGATTAATTCTCTGAATGTTTATTATGCTGAGGCTTGTAGTCTGTCAATTGGAGCTGATTTTATCCAGCAATTTCTCTGAGCAAGACAGTTTTGACCTTGAGGGTAACGTTTGCCACGACATCCACTCCAGGGAAGATTGGTGTTCCAAATGTTTTCCACTTGTGGATAATCTAAGTGCAGAAATACACACTTTAAATTGTTCATAAATGGATTTATAACCCCTTTTCAGACCCATCAGGTGCAACAATTGTTTTCCTAACGTCAACATTGATGAATTTCCTCCTTGGAATGTGTTAACACTCACCTATTTGCTCCAAAGCATCAACTGCTCTGAAGCAAATAGCTTTACCGAGCCTCTACTTTTAGAATCTTGCACAACTACATCAATTTTATGTTCTGATGTGTAAATGCAAACCTGGCTGTATGTATCAAACCTCTTATCTGAAGCAGGAAATTATTTCTTTATCTTCTTACTCATGGAACAACATTTTAAAGTGACATGGTCCATTAGGAGACAAACTGTAAACAACAGGATTGTGCTATTTGGCATTTGTGTTACTACCACAATGGTTGACCTGAAGAGAGAGGTAGAACTGAGCTGTGCCGGTGAAGCGTGACTCGGTAAAGTATGAGGACTCGGAGGAGGATGAGGATAAGGGTGATTACTGCTGTTCGCTGGAGTGGGGAAAGCGAATGATTTAGGGTCAGCAGTGCCAGAGAGAGGAATGAGTTAGTCTTGCAAGATTTAAAAGGAGAAAACACAATCAGCATGGGCGGTGGGTGGACGGGGCTGATCTGTGTCTCCCCTGCCTCACTGCAGGCAGGGGTCGAAGTAGGAAACTACTTCGACCCCTCTGTGTGTGTGGAGGACATGAGGGCAGCTGTTTAAATTACAAAAATACTGTAGGAAAAATTCTTACACAAGGCGCAACTACAATCAGATAGGCCTATAACTGAAATTCAAAGCTGTGAACACACACTGCATGTCTCGTTTAGTTTTCAAGAACAAGCCTAGCTCAGTGGGGCTCATTACCACACGCTGGTGTAGATTAATGTACCAGTTTCATAAAATTTGCAAAATGGATGAGTAAAAAATATGCCTCTGTCAAATTTTAAAGTGACCTACAAGACCTGAAATATAGTTTCGCTGAAAAATAAAGAGCTTGCATAGTTTCCTACTTCGACTATGTACTTGGCAACTGTGACTAATAGATATTAGAAGAGCCTTAATAGACGGCTTCAAATTGAGCTCACTCAATCCATCCATTATCTTTTATTTCTTTTGGAGGTAGCATCCTAAGCAAATATCCCCAGACTTCCCTCTCCCCAGCCACTTGGGCCAACTCCTCTGGGGAAATCCGGAGGTGTTCTCAGGCCACCCAGGAAATATTAGTCCCACCAGCATGTCTTGGGTCTGCTTCTTCCTCGTCCTCCCGGTGGGACGTTTCTGGAAGACAGAAACGTCTTCTGTCTTCCTCGTCCTCCCGGTGGGATGTTTCTGGAAGACAGGAGACATCCTTACCAGATGCCCGAGCCACCCCAGCTGGCTCCTCTCAACGTGGAGAAACAGCAGCTCTACTCAGAGTCCCTCCCAGATGACTGAGCTTCTCACCGTATCTGTAAGAGAGAGCCCAGACATCCTACGAAGCAATCTCACTTCTGTTGCTTGTATCTGTGAACTCAATCTTTTGGTCAATACACAAAACCTTTGACGATAGATGAGGGTAGGAACGTAGAGTGACCGGTAACTCAAGAGCCTTGGCTTTTGACTTCACCACAACAGACTGGTAAAGAATCTGCTTCATTGCAAACCCAACACCAATTCCCCTATTGATCACCCTCTCAATTTTTCCCTAATTCGTGAAACAGACCCAACGATACTTGAACTCCTCCTCTTCCCTCACCTGGAGAAGGCACTCTACTCAAGAACATGATTTCAGACCCTCATACTGGCTCTACACACTCGGCTGTAAACCGCTCTAGTTAAGGCTAGAGATCCTGATCTGATTAAGTCACAGGACAACATCGTCTGCAAAGAACAGAGACGCAATCCTCTCAATCCCTTCGCTCAAATTGTGTCTATAAACGTTAGGAACAGAACTGATGAAAAAGGACAATCGTGATGGAGTCCAAACTCAGCAGAAACAAGTCTGATTTACTACCAGCAATGCTCCGTTCAGCTGTAATTGTGCTCAGTCTCACTTATCATGTTGAACACCTTTCGAATCTTGTGGATTTCATTAAAGCTTTGGGTTTTCCTCTGCATTTTTTTTTTTTTTTTAAGCATAAAATGTACAATTTGTATTGCTCAGCATATTGTTGCACCACTATGTTCCATATAGCTTTCAGGCCCATAACCTCTGCTGCACTTCAAGTTGAGTTCAGAATTCAAAACCTGGTGTGGGGTTTTGCATATTAATCACATCAAAACAGATAAATCAAAGAGTAGGAAATGATGGCACACCCATTTCTTGGTCATGCACACATTTGATAAATGATAATGTCTGTGTCTGAGATTTATTATCAAGGTCAGGGAGACCACTGAGAGAAAACTAATCATCTCAATGAAAGGCTTCAACCAATCTGTCAATCTGACTAAAAGGCTCCTATGTCGGTCGTTTGGCAGAGACATAATGACGTGCATGCGATGCGTGGCTTTCCTCCCCTTGTGTTTGTCATCTAAAACATAGCTGCTGTCACAGGAAATCATATTCATCTCAAACGGAGATCACCAAATCAAAAACAGAGTATGGATGTGTTGCAGTTTTGTTTTCACTCCGTTGTCGCCAGCGAAATTAAAGATCACACTGATAACCGCAGCAAACACTGTCCGGTTCAATGGACGTCTAACTGATTGCTGTATTTACCCGCTATTACCCCTAAAAAGGATTTTTGAAGAAGGTTGTCATTATTTTTCAATTCAGGAAAGCCAATTTAAATGATTTTTTTTTTTCCTTTCTTGTTTTGAAGCTGATTAAGCCATTGAACAGCAGTGACACATCATGAAAGCTTTTTTCAGACATGCACACCATTCATTCCAGTACAGAGTGCTTGGTTCATTTGACTCGGACAGCTCAATGAACTGCCCAGTGAACATTTCCAGAAAAGGAATCTATCCTAATTTTGTGTTTGATACAATTTATCAAGTAAATAAAAGAAATGACACAAGGTTGTGTTAAAACCTTGTAAGGAAACACTTTATTTGAAGGAGTGTGCATAAGACTGACATGACACTGTCATAAATAATACAGCTGTTATGCCCATGAAGAAGTCTTTATGAATGTTTATGACTGCTGTCATGAAGAGTCCTTTGGTAAATAATGACACTTTTAATGAAAATCTGCTTTAAAAGTTGCATTACAAGTCAATTAAAAGTGTCATATTTGCATTACAGTGTCATTATTTACCAAATAATACAAAGATGGCACTTTTAATGGACCTTTAATGCAAATATGCATTAAATGCGTCTTTTACCGAATTACACTTCGTGACAGCACTTGTGTCCATTTTGAATGTTTTTCAAATGGACACAGATGACGCTTAGACTTTCACCTTTCAAAACCGTTTTTTGGGGTGAAGGGTTTTTTGAACAACTTTACTGCTACTATGAGTCAAAAATAACTTGTTTTGACTATCAGCTGTTATTTTCAGAAAATATGCCTTCTAACATATAGTTGTTTTTTCTAGTTTGTGTTATTTGTAATATTCCCCATGTCTATTTTTAATCCATTTTTAATTGTCTGTTTAAAGTGGGCAAAACCTCCGCTACTATTTATTTACTCCAGATTAAACCTTTGATTGGATGTTCACCGTTCATGAGAAAGGACTGATCATCCTTTCAGATTATTTTTTTATGCCTTTATTTCCGTCATTCGCTAAACTACATGTTTATTTTTGTGTAAAATTTAGCAAAATTACAGCTTTTACCATCCCCTTGGTATTATTTTTAGCACTTTTCCCTTTTGTATCCAACTCGACAGTTCAATAACCTTGGCCAGAACTGATAGCCTGAGTTAAAAAAAAAAAGAAAAAAAAAAGCTTTTTGTGCTGCAATTTCTCTGTCAGTCTTGTAGTGTGTGTTTCTGACAGCCAATCAGAAACACAAACCTACAGAAGACTACGTAGTTGCTTCCTTGAGTAAGATAAAAGCCCAATTTTGGTGCTAAAACTTGTTTTGGATTTTATGTCTTTCCCTTGTTATGTTAAAATAAATAACAGAACTTCTACAATTAAGCTGTAAAGTTTCTTTAGACCCAGGCCAAGGCACATAGTTAGTCTTATAAGCCTTCATTTAATGCCAAATTCTTAAGTGTCTTTTCATAATTCAGTGATTGGTCACTGACCAATCACTAAACTTATTTTCAGACACTATATGTGTCTAAGGAAGTGTTTGAGATGAAAAAAGATGTAATACTTTCTCTATATATGCATATTCTTAAAATAAAATAAAGGACTCTTCTTGTCTATCTTTTTTGCAAATGCCCATAAAGTCTTGATGAAAACTATGAATTATCAAAATTGTCCTGAATTTCAAATAATTTCCAGATGAAAAAGTGCTACTTAAACAAAAAAAAAAGGAGAACTCCAGTGGTTTGAATAGATGCGCCCCAGCTTACAAATTGTCCTCATTGTTGCCTGAAAATGAAAAACGACATCAGAGAATCAACCGAAGCCCCTACTTACCCCTACTAAGCTCTCACTGGGAAAGAAATACAAAGACCGGGGGGATAATATATATATATATATGTATATACTGTATATATATGTATATATATATATATATATATATAAGGGTTTTTTACAACAAAAACTCATAGTACCCGGTAAAAACGTTCCAAATGCAAGATGAAAGAAAAAAACCCAGTAATTATTAAACAGTCCTCCCGCCGATGACTGAGTGGCTTTTAACTGGAATGCTACTTAAAAAATATTAACATTCTCAAGCAATCTGACCTTGACACTTGAACATGTTCATCTTTAACAGCAGAAACAGGGCCATGAGTTTGAGATTTGGACTCAAGATTCACCTAAATTGTAATTACCTTCTAAAATTACCTTACAAAATTACCTTAGATATGTGCCCTAAAGAAATATGCTTTACTTAGACTTGTAGTGTGAGACTTGAGTCTTAACTATAGTCTTTATCTCAGCTGAATCATCTATAAAATGACTAGATTGTTCCAAGAAAAAATAAACTAAACTCTGTTAAGTTTATTTTTCATAATATGTACATGCATATTTCATGTACATAAATGACAAATGAAGGTACCAGGCCAGTGAAATATAAGGATGGTGAGAAGAGGACAGATGACACCAGAAATATGAGGAAAGGTTAATAAGACAGACTTACTGGATACAGAGAGAACCAGATGTGTAAATTCTCCATTAATTAGGACACAAGATGCTGGAATGAATCTGCAAGGGTAACACAAAAAAAAGTCAGCAGAACAGGAAAAGAAACAAAGGAACAGATCATAGGTTGGGAAAGGGAGAATAAAAGTATTGAGAGAGGCACAAAACACAAATTTGACAGAATTAGCATAAAAAAATTATTTTAGGAGTTAATGTAGTAGTAGATGAAAGTGAAAGAATCCTTGCTATTTAGAAGTCAGTGGCTGACGTGTAATGATGAACTGCTTATTGGCAGTACATTTCATTAAGGCAGCAGAGGAATCACTGTTGCTTCTGCATTCACATAATGGAGTCATCTCATTTGGAATGACACATGGAAATATTCCATCATTGAACTATTATTAGCCATTAGTCACGACACTCAGAATGGATGTAGCAATTTGTTTGAAAGATGTTCCCCACCCTCGTCTTAGAATTTGTTTTCTTTGTGTAATTCTCCAAAAAGGCTTAGCGCAAATTAGATTGTGTTGAAGACGCTAAAAGTTATTGTAATGCAGATTACGGATCAGTATCTGTATTTGTATTGATTTGTATTTTATTTGCAAGAGTGTGAGAAATGGAGCTGGCTGTACATTTATATTTGATGGCACTGGTGCAAATTGGGTCGGACAGAGAGCATGTTGATCTCATCTTTAAAACCCTGTTTTCCATTTAAATGATTTACTCAATCTTTCTTGTTGTTTGTTTTGAGTCCAGTGTGTGACACCAACTCTTCAGTGCTCAATAGAAAATGAAGTGATTAAAATAAAAATAAATTTTTCATGTCATTGAAAAATATAAAGGTTCTGGAAGGGCATATCAATCGGGGGTTTTCTGTAATGTGACTTCTTACTCTACTGAGGTTGGTTGGACACATCGGCTATATAAATTGCCAAAGAGCATTTTCATATTGGATTAACTTTATGCTTACAAGCAACACCAATGGTTAGCTTAGTGATCTGTTTTATCCATGCATAAAATGTGTCACTAACTGTTTTGTCCTAATTTCTCAGCTCTGGGTTTTTCCCTTCAATAGTTTTATAATCCAACTGGAATCCCGACCAAAGCAAAAAGTCAACAAAGTTAATTGGTCCTCCCTATATCCATCTACATGCACTGAAATCCTTAATGTTTCTCGCATAGATGAATGACCCTTGGAGCAAACATGGTACGTCTTAAAATACTAATACATTTTCAAAAATCTGCACAGAATTTGTGTTGTAACACCTGGCTACATGTTTCCCTTCAGGATTACTTTTCTTTTTTCTCAAAATTTGTGCAGCTGAGTGTGTCTTTAAGCTGAATACTAATGCCTCTCAAAACAAATACATTTTTCAAACAATTGACACCCTAGAGATAGCCATAGTAGTTGACTTGCATCTCTCACACTGAGCTTCTAAGCCAAATTAATGTTCATAACATAGCAGAGCAAAGCTCAGTTTTGCCCTTTGAAGAAGAAAAGTGATAATTCCTCTTCTAAATGGCTTTTCTCAAGGGTTGGGTCAAACAAGCTTTTCAGCCACAGAAGGTTCGTCATTCTGAGTCATGCTGTTCTTGTTGCAAGGTGAAGATGTAGAACGATGAAAGAAATCAGAACATAAAGGGTATAAGTTGAATATTAATGGAAAGGATTTGGAACCCTCTCTGATTTAACACCTCCAGCTCCCTGGTAAACTGCAGCATGAAATTGCACATTCAGAGCAGTTTGTCAATGGAGCTTTCAGCAGATAAAGCAAATGAAATACAGAGTGGAGGAAAAATATTGGACTTCTACACAATCCGAATGGTGATGTTTCATATAATGTATCATTCCTCACAATAACAGCCACAGCTGGTAAAGATGTGCAACAATGCATAAAATTCATCTTTATCGCAGATGTATAAGCTCACAGTAAAAATTAAAAAGGAGTCACTTCTACAAAACTGTCTGATATTGGCATCCCCAATGGTTCTATTAAAATAAATCGACGCAACCATTCTTGTAATTCATTATTTTGTTATTTCCAGAAATATAGCTATGGCGCTAAGTACAATTTCCCTCCTCCACTTTTCAAAATGAGAAAAACAAGAAAATACAGCCTTCAAGTAAAGCAAATGATCTTCATAAATCAGGAAATGAAAGATATTCGCCTAAACTCACCCTTCAAACAGTCAGATAAACTAAAACGTTTTAAACATCAGGAACTGTAGCAAGGATTGGTGTCATGAGGGTCACCAAGTTTCTGTAATGATCATTAAACACTTTAAAAATTCTAACCTAGAGTAAATTTGGGGGAAACAGCCACAACAACCAAGGTTTGCTGAGTATTCTGATATAAAGGTGTATAATGTTTTTGACTACAGTCTCCAAAAAAATCATCAGAAATTTATTTGATTATGAATTAATTTATAATCAAATTAATTTGATTATACAGTACATTAAAAAGTTTAACAGTCAATTTTCTGGGAATTTGATTGGGTTGTTTCTATGAATAAATTGGCAACTATAAGGACGCATAGCCAATGCAGGGTTTCACTGGCGGACCACCAGGCTTTACTTGCTCCCCACTAGTCTAAACATTGTTTGCTTATTTTAAATAATTTTTTTTATGCACCAGTAACAGTGACTGTAAAGATGAATTAAGCCAGGTTTATAGTTGACTCGTTATACTGGGCACGACGGGGTGTACACCACTTGCTCCATCCTTAAACCTGCCTGTTGGCTTCAAACACCATTTCCAAATTATGATGCCTGCTTGTTCACCTCCAAAAAATTTTAACATTTAAAAATTTTTTAATTCAAAAACAAGGTGGGTCGCTGGTAGACTTCCCTAACAACCCTGCCACTGGGCTTAGCAGGTTTTCTGTAGGGTTGCCACCTGTCCCGTAACGTACAGAATCATCCCGTATTTGGCTGATAAATGTTGCGTCCCGTATTGAACCGATACAGGACGTGATTTCCATCTTACGTCCAGTATGCTCTGGACTTAAGATTGAATACATGCACACATGCTCATGACATACTTTGATTAAATTTATAAATCTAATTCCAGTACTGAAAAATTTACTTTATACCAGGTGAGTCTCTCACCTGAGAATGTGAACCTGTACTGGGCTGCTTCTGTGCCTTCAAATTTTAACAATGTTCCTGGAGAAGTTTCATAAATTCTAAGTCTGAAACAGGAACATGTCTGGAAAAAAATACTGTGTGCCACACGAGAGAGAGATTCCTTTGATGCATCAAAGAGTGATGTCATCACTGCTGATGTCATTGTTACCATAGGAACTGAACATTCTAATGGTGCATTCACACTAAACACGTTTTGAGCGTCAGGAGCATCTGGTTTACATTCAAAGTCTATGTGGAGTGTTGGACGCCATGGACTCGCTCGACGCGTCAAACGCGCCGCATCGGCCCTCGACGCACCGCCACATAGACTTTGAATGTAAACCACATGCTCCTGGCGGTCAAAATGTGCTTGGTGTGAACGCACCATTACATGTCCAGTGTCATATTATGTCCATCATATTAGGACCAAAACCTGGTCCTAATATGATGGACTTATTGCTTTGGGTCAGGGGTAACGTTAAGAGGTAAAATGCAAATTAAGTTTTAATTAATGTTGGGGTTAAGAATAGACTAGTGTGGGGTTAGGGAAAATGTCTGGGTTGGAAAAATCACAGCTACTAAAATGAAGGGAGATCAATGCAAAGTTCTAATATGGATTGAAATAGTTTTGACAAACGTGTATAGCATTTTGTTTTCTAAATCATTCTATAAATAATTATGTAATGTTAGGTTGTATTTCTGCAATTGCATTGCTGCAGTACACTAGTGGTCTAATGTGTACTGCACATTAGTACACATTAGTAATGTGCACATTCAACACAACATAATGTGTTGAATGTGCTGAGACACATTCAACACATTAGAAACCAATCAGAACCAAAACTTTGTCTTTTGGTTCTGATTGGTTGTTTCTGGACAGCAGCAGAGCTGGAGGAATTTTTACAGATTCTCTGTTTCATATTTTACTGTCAGACACTTTTAACAAATATTCATCCATCCATCATCTAACAC
>CAEFZY010064466.1:0-13330 GCA_903066815.1 Brachyrhaphis roseni | reverse complement strand
CACTGTTCAGGTGTATTTTTGAAGTGGACATGTTAAGTGCACTTTGAAATACGAAATATAAAATATGATCAAAAATAAATTTTTGTGTTTATTTGATTCCTATTCAAGACACTTTGATAAGAATTACTATATATTTAATATATGCGACTATAGAGTATAATTTGTTTACATTTTGGTTGGTGGTGTGTGTTTTCATTCTTTCAATGAAAACAATGTACCTTCGCTCTAAAAAGGTTGAAAAACACTGGGTTAGTTTGACACTGACCAGTGACAAGGAGAACACACCATACTACTGGGTATGAAAACACTAACATGTCTGTCTATATGGCTGGACTGATCTGAATATATGTCTGTATCTTGAAATGACGTGTTGTGCATGAGGTCTATTTAAATCAACTTAACCCAACTGAATGACTCACTCTGTTTGGTTTTCTGCTATTTTTGCTTCTCTTTGCATGTTGAAGCTCAAACTTGAATCCTAATGTGGATCAGGAGTGTGTGAGTTAAACACCCACCGCCATAAACATGTACAAAAGTGTAAATCCTAAAGATAATCTTCTGCACATGATTTTTGGACCTAGCTCAACACCCTGGAGACACACTGCTACACAACACCAACCTGATCTCTCCATGGCAACACACACATGGTAACGCAAGTCTATTTCAGAAGAGTGCAGAGTAGCTCTTCAAACAGCAGACAATAAAACAAGCAGAACAGCGAGTGGTTATCAAAAGAGCTTCAGGTTCATATACTTACTATCCATGTGTGCCGTCAGCTGCAGCAAAACAAAACACTCCTGCACCTTCCAGGCTGGAAAGTCCTTAGCCTTTATCAAGCATCTGCAGCAAGGCCACTCCTTCGTCACACACAGAGGATGTGAGCTGGGGATCTACCCGGGCTCTGACATTTAATTGTTCAGTGAGATGTGTTTACTTTGAAGGTGTTGGCTGCGCTCACAGACTCCAGTGCAGAAGTTAATGGAAACAGGGACGCCTAATGAGAGAAAAACAAACCGAGGCCCTTGTAGCAACAGCACAGAGATGACCGATAGAAAGTTTAAATCAGCATAATGTTCCTCCTGGCACAGAACCACAAGTCAATTAGGCCATAAGCAGATCTGTCTGCATCAATTGTTCCAAGCTACAGCATTCAACATTATCTCAGCCAACACAAACACGCTACTGATTGGATAAAGTCCGTTTTTTTTACAGCAAGCCAACAAGCAAATTATCTCGGTATTTTCCTTAAACTGTCCAGCTGAAAAAACAAAGATCCTGAGAAAATACATTATCTCAGTGATAGGAAAACTGCACATGCAATCAGAACAAGATTTGGGTGGATCAAGAATAATAAAGCAGCAAACTGACAAATTAAGAAACAGAAGATGTTTTTTTTACCCTTATGTAAAAAATCCTCCCATGTTTCAGGAAAACCAAATCCCTCACTTGTAAAGCTTTACCACACTCTACTACCACAGCCTTGAAACAGAACTAAAGACACAAAGTTCTGTTTAAATGAGAGCTGACAACATTAATGTGTTAACACATAAGACTAGTTTGAAAATGTTAACATGTTAATATTACATGTTAACATTCAAATCAAACTACTTATTATGACCTAAAAGCCTCTCTACCACTGAGGATTACCTCGTTCACACCAATGCATTATGGGACAGATGCACTGTGAGTGACAAACAACAGCAAATTTTCTGTGACAGCAGTCAGCAACAAAAGTTGAACATTTTTCAACTTTCTTGTGTTGTGTCACCAGCCTGCATGTTCCCATCTACATGTAGTAGCTCTACATTTCTCGTGCAGGAGTTATGGTGGTCACTCAGCTGGATGAGAACCAGAGACTGTCGCTGCGTCACACAAGTTCCATAGAGAATGATTAGAGAGGAACGTTTCTAAATGGACATTTAAAACAACATGACTACTTTTAAACATTCATGAATATAAAAACCTGGAAAACTGAGAATCTTCAGACATGTTTTGGTTTGAGATGATAAAACATTTTTTGAAAACGTGCATACAGCAGCAGTTTGATGTGGGCTATATGGGCAGTTGCCCAGGGTGCCATCAGGAAGGGGTGAAGCACCCAGGAACTAGAGATAAAATATATCTTATCTGTCAGTCTGAACACATTTTCTACTGCTTGTATCCATGTGTGATGAATTAAGTTTCCATTAGTTGCTGTTAAAAACTGACAGATCACATTACCTGCTTTCTGCTACAAAAGAAATCTGATAATTTCTTGCATTTTAATTGGTTGGAGAGCAGCAGGAGGAGGGGCTTACCCAGGGCACCATTCCTGTAGGAAGCACAACTGTGTGCATATTTATATTTCAAGCTTATAAAGTTAAATATAGTGATTAATTGTGATTAATCACAGTGCCAGAGAGAGATTAATCTGACTTTATTTTTTTTAGTTGATGTTAGTTTACTAGTGTAAATGTCAGTCAGTCAAAACTACTAACACCCATTGAATTTTTTCACATACATTGCAATCCCACACTACATGTATTTTACTGTGATTTTTTTGTGAGATGAAAACTAATCACAGTTGACCCTCAACTACTTGCAGTTCAATATTTGTGGATTTTTCTGAGAAATGTAAGTCCAAATTATTTGTGGAACATGCAGCTATTTGCCATTTTTTTTCTTGGGCAGCTGACATACCTGGGCATAATGCTACTTGACACACTATTGGTTGGTACTTACAAAGCAGCAAATTCCAGAAGTTATATTTATCTTCCATGAAGCTGATTGGCAGACATAAGGAAAAATGTTAGCTTCTGTGGTTTCTGCTTTTAATGGTATATTTGGAGTACTTAAAAAAAATTAAAAAATAAAATAAAATAAAAAATATATGTATAACTGATTTAATATTGTAAATATCACCAGATTTAGGTTTATATAGTATATTTTTCCTACATTGTTTGGTTTGGAGCTGGTTTTAATCTCATTGTAAATGTGTACAGTGGCAAACAAATTCTAATTCTAATTGTAAAATACGCAGCTATATGCATTTTTAGATGGGATCTCAAGTGTACGTGGATATTAACTATTTGCGGCTGGCTGTGGCCCCTGGCCCCTACAAATACCAAGGGTCCACACAATTATGACCTGGAAGGACAATGATTTTTCAATTCTGCAAAGAAAAATCTGAAAGCTGTGGCACACATTTGAATGCAGCTCCTTTAATTCTGATGCACTTAAATAAAATCCACTGCACCAATTTGAAAGTAATAAGGTCTAAAACTTGAGCAGAAAATTTAACTTCAGTATAAATGCAGCTGTTCTGTGAAGGCCTCAGAGGTTACAGTAGAGAACAATCAGCCTCATGGAAACCAAGGAACCTAGCAGACGGCCAGGGAGAACAACCAGTGACTGCAGGAACCAAGAACTAATGAGGTGTTTCCAGTGTGCTCAGGACCTTCAGAGGCTGATGAACAGGAGATCAGTGGACCTGTAAAAGTATCATGGATGACTAAAGTTCACTGCTGCACTGACTGAGTAAAAGAAAAAAAAACAACGTATTACACAATCTAAAAGATAACATGGTGTCAGAACACTTAGTGAATTATATATTGTGCTCCATGGGGTCGCATGTCCACGGAGCGGTCAGGGTGTCCACTGGGACCAATGGCCACTGATAAAGCAGGCAGAATTCACCTGCAAGTTTCTGATCTGGATCAAAGAGCAAAAAAAGAAGCTGAGGTGGGATGATGGATCAAGTTTACTTTAACACCATATGGCTGGCAGGCTGAGCAGGCGGACCGCATGCAATCAGAATGCAATGCTGGAAGCAGCCAAGAAGGTAAGATAGGGGTGGGGGAAGGGGGGCAGACTAGGGCAGCCCAAAATTATTTATATTCCTGGAAAATTTAGATGAAAACTTATTTTCATTCAACAATGAGGTTAACTTCTGATATTAAATGAGAATGGTATGTATCAAAAGAATATGAATCAAAGTGAAAGGAGTATAATCATATGTGTTTAATTATCTAGTGTGTTTTTTTACCCTAATTCTGTCAGAGGTATGAATTATTTTGGGCTCAACTGTTGCCTGCTCTTTTTCATGTGAATGTTGCTGTGATGTCAATGAAGCAGACACAACAAACAAATTTTGCAGTTTCAGTACACTGTAAAAACACTAAATCTTACCAAGTAATTTTGGTCGAGTTTCTGGTGCAAATATCTTATTACACTTGGAATAAGATAAACCAACTTAAAAGTAACTTTTCAACAAGATATGCACACTTGTTCCATTGACAGATTATTTAATTTATGGGGAAAATGCCTTGCTATAAGTGAAATAATCTGCCAATGGAACAAGTATTTCTTCGTTAATATTAAGGAATTATTTATTTAAAACAAGCCTCTAAATCTATCTACAAAATTACTTTTATATTAGTTTTGTCTTATCTCATGTGTACTAAGATATTTGCACTAGAAACTAGATCAAAACTAATTGGTACAATTTTTGGTTTTTGTAGTGCAGGTGTTTGCTAATTGCTACTGCTGCTAGTCTGGAGGAACTGAGAGACGGGGGGAGGAGTGATTCTCTGTGAGGTGGAAGCTCAGCTGGAGTCTGCAGCTACAAGGATAAGTTTTGTGGAAGTAGACGGAGCTTTGTTAAAAGCATGATTAGGCATGAATGGTTACCATGTGATATAAAGCTCATGGTATAAAGCTTTATATCCTATATTAATCCTTTAACAATGTTTTTACCAGCATTTTACTGAGAAGCAGCTCCTTTAATGAGCTCAGCAAATGCACAATATTATATAAAGCTCAAAACATCCATCCTCCATAATATCGCTCCTTTAAATTATCTCCAGTTCTCAGAATCTGGCCAAGTGATTAAGGGTCAAGGGTATCTGCAAACTGGACTAAACTATATCATTATTTGTGATTTTTCTGCTTCGACTACATGCCCCCAAAATAAGTGAGATGAGAATGAATCCAACAGTCTTTTATAACCTAGAGTGCCCTCTGTGAGGACGGACCTCAGCCATGGCAGTAAGTGCCAAGTATTAGAGTACTTACACAGCATACCACAAAGGCAGCAGTGATGTTCCTAAGGTAGGTACAATATCTGACTAACTGCCATCCATTCAGGTACTATTGCTATTGAGTTTCAAGGTGTGCAGTGGGATAATGTAATGTTATACACTAGGTCAGACTTGTTCGGCCACAGGTGCTTTGTTTAAGAGATTTCAAAAGGGAGGGGTGAGCGGAGGCTGCCTGATTAAAGGCAAGTCAATGAGATGTTATCATGATGCTGGAAAATATTCATCAATAGATAGTATGTATTACCCTGTCAGATGCGTAGCACAACACAGCTGGGGAAAAGGCAGAATGTGTTTCTGAAGCATTTTTCTGATTCTGGTTTTAAAATTAAAATGGGATTATGTAATGTCTGTTTGACAATCAAAAGTCCTATTTACTGTCCCAATTCTATGCTGAAGAGCTGTAAAGCAAAGGCAATAATAATAATACAAACATCACTGTGCCAGTGTGATTCTCATCAGCAGTGTAGAAAGTTTATGTTTGTCTTCCTGCTGATTCTGAGAATTTTGCAATTATGATTGGAACCCTGCTGTGCAGACATCTCTGGGTGCGGACTGCTTTTCATTTAAGTTTCTTAGTTTGAAAAGATAAGAAATCTTTCTATATGAAGTTCAGAAACAGCGTCACAACTGTTCAACATTAAAGAAATTTCACAAATATGTATATATTTGAACACTGTTTGAATTATATTTGAATCCTTAAAACTACTATGATTGATTCAAATGAAGTCATAACTTATGTATGATCATTTCACCTCACCAAAGATACCTTGTTTACATTTACACTCTGAAAGGTGTTGGAAAGTCAATGATCCAATTTTTCCCTAATCAGTAAACACACCAAAGCTAAATGCAGGTAAAAAAAAACCTCAACGTTATCTATTTTTAGTTAAAAAGGAAGTCGGAGAAAATCATTTACTACAGGATGCCAGGTTGTTGGCCCTGGTCACACTTTAGCAGATAACAAAAAGATTCAAAGTAAAACAGCTAAATGGTTGTTTTTGATCATTTTGATTTAGGTATGAAATTAAGCTAATATCAGATACATTTATGTCAGGCACTTAAGCAGCCACCTCTGGGGTTCTGTCGATCAGTTGTAAGTGTGTGTTGTAAGTATAAATGAACGACTCGGCTTATTGCAAATCAAAAGCTACAAGATTAATTCCAGTGTTATAATTGCTCTCACACACACCCAGTGTGACATCTCCTCTGCTCCTAATGCAATATATTTAATGGCTGCTTATGACATAGACTTATTTCAAGTCTATTTCAGCAGACTTGAAATAATATTTTGAATAGTAATTATTATTCCTCTTAAAGACCATGTTCATCAGCATGTCAAAACTTCACAAAAAACTAGAGATCGGAATGAAGTCTTCCTCTGAAATCCCATACAATCAACAGACTGAGAGAAAAATGGGGTTTTGAAAACAGAATCTTATGACATGTGTGATGTTAAAATTAGAGGTGGACCAATCAATCTGCCAGAGATCATCAGTGATCATGTCCAATACTGAAAACTGACTGGAACATTCACTATTTTCATTGTATTTAATCAACAGCCTGTACTGTGATGCAAATTTACTAAGCTTATTAAAAACCAGATAAAGTTAGCGGAATATAATTTGATGCTTAGAGGCAAATGATCTAAAAATTATTTCATTATGTTATTTTTTGATTTAAAACTAGAACCTCTACTGAAGAAACTACAGCTCTGTTTTTTTCTGTTATATCCAATACTCCCTATAAAAAAAACTGAAATAGAGGAATATTTTAATCAGCAGGTCAGACCTATATAAAAAAAAAAAACAGGACAATTATGCCAACTGGGAATCAACTGATCAATGAATCTCTAATTAAATTGTTATTTTAAGACATTGTCACATGCATATTTCCACTATGAGTATCTCAATGTTCTGTTATTTTGCTTTAAATCTACTAATTGAAAATAACAGAAAACATGTCATTTAAGCTGTGCTTTTCATTTACCCTCCATTTATTTACACTCTATGTTTTATACTGTAACAGGTAGAAAGCAGCTTCAGAATGCGGCTTTTATTCCCCCAAATCCAGGAGCAGGATCATGGTGTTAGCATGGGCCCCTGCAAACAGCTGCAGTTAAGCTTTCCAGTGTTCTTATTTAGATGATGCACCCTCATCAGGGCCACCCGGTTATTTCCGTCCCTCTTGTCCTATGATGTAAAATCTTCACTTTGACTGGACCAGGAGAAAATGTCAAGGGAGGGAAAGTAAAACCCAGGAAAATCATAAAGGAAGCTTGTTGATAAAAAATGACCATCGTTATGTCTGCTTCCATCGGTAATTAGCCATGTTTCACCAACCAGATCACTCAGAGAAGATAAACAGTGGATCTCCGAAAAGAATGTCACTTGGCTCTGATGATTCATCAATAATTGACTGCAGTAAAACTGAGCATATAAACATGTAATAAACATGTAGTACCTTCATGGTGTCAAATCTATGTTAGATGCAGTTTTTATTTGGTTTACTTTTTAAATCTAACATTAACTCACTTTGATAATGATTTCCAATTACAATTGAAAAGATGAGGCCTTTAAGGTTGTAGGAAAACATTGCAACGTGATTATTGAATACTGAAGTTTTGAGATCAGTCATATTTAACCCAAATTTTCTTTATTTTTCTCTATGTCCAATCATCAGGATTTCCTCAGGACGCTCTGTGTCTTCCTTTGGAATTTCAGCCTCCAGCATCTACATTATATTGGTCATCAAGGACTGGAAAAGTCCATCTGAATGACCCAATAGGTCATTTACATGAAGTGAAACAATCCACAGCACTTGGAGTAGGGTTAGGGTTATAGTTTTACATCTTAAATCCAGTTCTAACACAACAGAGAAAAAAAACTACATCATTTTTTTTTTTTCCTCTTTCTGGCACAAATTACAAATTGATCAAAAACAAATAAATCTGGGGAAGTAAGACTTGCAGGCTAAACAACTAACTTTACACATTTAGACATGCACAACGATTGATAAGCCAAAGCAAAAATAGAGACCAATGAATAGTCAATGTTAGCTTTTCCTTTTGATTTTCTTTTCTGGTTTTGAATGCCGTGTTCACAGTAATAACAATAAAAGTGATAAGACAGTATTCACAACTTCTTTTCAGTCTTCTTCAGGTAATTGTATGGCTGTGACTGAAGGTGACTGCAGTCACAGCCCCACAAGCACAATCTTGTAAAACATATTCAGCTTCTTCAGGACAGCAGCTACATAAAGAAGTGGGATTTGTGTCGCTAATCTGCTCACAACTGCACTTAATCATACTTTTAAATTTATTAACATTTACTGATGCTCTGATGGAGCAAACAGTGAAGTAAATAGTCAAAATAATTTTGACAATTATATGTATCGTTTTATAATGAAATCTAGTTATTTTGATTATGGATCAATTTGCCAATTATTTGTTTTAATTAACTGGCTGTTTAACTTCCATTTAATTCACAACAGGTCACAAGCAGCCTGAGGTCAAACTTGTCCAAGATTTCATAATCAAAGTTTGACTTGGTACTTTCTTTATTTAGGACCTGACCTGATACTTGGGAGGTAAACGCTTATTGTGACTGGCCCCCACCTCTGGTTGGAACCCTGCAGTCATTTGCCTGAAATGTTCTTGCTGAGTTTGGAACAAACCCGATTTCTATACAAGCTAATTCCAAAGACTTATGGAAACGGTTAATATCAAATTTGACAGCAATCATAACGAAAAATGATAAGTGATTTGCTGTTTATGCCAATATTTTTTGTTTTTTTGTACACATAAGAAAACCTAGCAAAAATGCCGGTTTTAAATTTTAAACAACTCCAAACTAAAGGCTGTTTTACAAAAAGGCTTTGGAAGGTGAAACTGTAATTCCCAAATGTTTGGCTGTATGAATTTGCTATTTCCAGTCCTAAAATATTACGTCTGCACCTTCAATGGTTGAGCATCAAAAGGTCCAGTCCCTGGAATCTTACCACCCTGGATGGAGTACCTGAAGGATGATGCAGGTCTTTTATCAGATATTATTTTCCTGTTTCTGAAGGACACAGCAGTTCATTTTGCTCAGACGCTTCCTATGCCCTCTAACTGTGCAGTGTCCTCAAATTGTTTAAGGACATGATTTTTATTCCCCTATTAGCTCTTGAGAATCAGGTTTCAGGAGACTAACTGTAATGCTTGTCATTGTTAGTTAATTTAAAGGCAGCAGCTACATAACTGAGATTGGTGTTTATTACTGGCAGGGTTGTTGTAGTCCTAACATGTCTAGAGATATGCTCCAAACTGGAAGCACCAGGCTGCTGAACAGCTCAAATGCTGCACTGCTGTATAGATCAGACACTTAACAATTCTGCACTTCTTTTATTTACTTTATCTGTTATTTGGGGCAGTGTTATTTAAAATCGACCTTTTTGAGCTTCACATCATATTATAATGTTATTCCCTCATTAAAAACATACCCACAGTGTTCCCTTGATTCTTTGGTGCATCTTTGAGAAATCCTTTAGTCTCCCGTGAAAAACATTCAGCTGTGCAAAAGAACTGGGTGGACATAGCCCCACCTTCCATACGCAGCTCCTCCTCTAAGCTTCAATTTCCAAGCCTCAAAGAGCAGATGATTTTCTAATTGACTGACATACACCTGCAATGTTCAAAACATTTCTCACAATGAGAGTAGCTGTCATTTTGAATAGCACTGTACAGAGAGCACATACTTTTCACAACAGAGGTTTTCTTGCATGAAACAAAGCAAATATTTTTAGATTTTTTTTAGCAAGAACTGACGTTTCAACTGGGGCGACTCCCCCATTCAGTTCCTTCAGACTAGCCAGCGGCTATTAGCAAGCACCTGGTGGAACTGCGCAGCTACTGAGTTCATTATAGGAGCTACTTCTGAGTGCAGCGCTGTTAAAAACGTTGTTAAAAGATTAATAGAGGAGCCATGTTGTGATGACTTAATTAAGGTGGAGCTTCAGAAAGAGCAGGAGTTTTTAAAGAGACAGAAGCCCAATTTCAATGCACTAATATGCAACGTCAAATTTCTTTAAAGTCATATTTGATATTTACAGAACTTTTATAACAACTGAATGTAATATAGATACTGGATTGTGCTATAACATGGTACTATTGGCCTGGAAAATACATAAGACTGACCCTTTAACATCAATCTGTTCTAATTAAGACATGCTTTCTCACCTTCATATGTGGATTATAACTTTTCACAATAAGTCACTTACATTTCCTGGAGTAACGTTTTGTAAAAAAAAACAACTTACTTGTAGGTTTAGTTTTACTGTACTCCACTTTTTACTTTTACTTGAATAATATTACTGTGAAAATATCACTACTCCTACTTGATCAAAATTTCTGGATACCCTATACTGTGAGTAACTTCACTAAATGAAGAACAAGCCTGTTTTAATCAAACTTGCATGAGACAGAGACACACACCTACAGTTTCAGTCAAAGTGAGACCTCTCGTTTTGTACACAAGCCTTGTTCAAATGTTATTTTCTATCTACTGAGCCTTTTGTGCAACTTGGAGATCAGTATATATTGTTATTGGATTCATTACACATTTGTGTGTGTGTATGTGTGGGGGGGGTGTGTGTGTGGGGGTGTTTTTCATATGTTTACATAGAAAAAAATTTAGTAAAATGTTTCTCTTGCCTAAACCTATGTTTCCACTGTAGCATTTATAGTAGCAAATTTTGCACATAACTTTATATTTTTCTCTGATGACATAATTTTTAAATATTAAACGGTTAGATTTTTTATTAAATATGTTTTAACTTGAAGAATTTCTTAGATGGCTACTTTTTAACGTTGCTTGTACTTGATTGCAATTTTTGGCTACTCTACTCAACGCTGGTCATTTTGTTCTAAGCCAATTAGGATGCTGATGGGTTCAATTCAATAAATTCAATTGCCACTAAAAAGTGAATATTTTTTAGGAATTCAATACAAAGTAATGTAGCTTATATAATATAGATTTGTTACACACTTAGTGATATATTCTAAGCATGTTTTTCTGGTCATTTTAATCAAGTTTAAACAATCTAAAAATTCAGTTTCCAGAAAAACTATGAGCAGACCAGTAAAAGGGACTTTAACAAAGGCTAAGAAGTGAAAATGAATAGATTTAAATCTAAATAAACTACTCTTCTGATAAGTGCAGTTGTTTAAAGGAAAAAGACTCATTATTATTAATAAACCTTTAAACTTTTTCTTCAGGTAACTTTTGAAAAAATTATTTGTCCCCTTATATATTTCACCTGAATGTTCCAGATTTGTACATATTTGAATGTTAGATGAGAGCTTGAGTAAGAACAGTTTCAGTTTCTGATCTAATTGAGTAGAGAAGCTTATCCAAACCAACCTGGCACTGTGTAAAATAGTACTTTCTTCCTAAGCCTAATACCTGCTTGTGCCACCCTTGGTGCTACAGCTGCTATCAAGGATTTGCAATCCTTGCTAGACTTTCAACACTGCTGTGGAAGAATTTTAACTCACTCTTCTTTGCAGAATTATTTTAGATCACCCACCCTGAAAGGTTTCTGAGCATTAAGATTAATTCACATCTTCAGATTCAAGTCTAGATCATAACAAGGTCACTCCAAAGTTTGATGGTCAGAAATTCTCCTCTGAAGCACCAAAGAAACCCCAGACGATCCACCATGTTGAGCTACCGGGATGATGTCCTTTTTTAAAATGCAGCGTTAGATCTCAGAGGATTTACAATTTTCAAACATTACGCTGTTGTGTCACCAGTTCTCAGAATATTCACCCAAAACTCTAAAGGATCATCAATATGTGTTTCAGTAAACGTTACATGGGCCTTTGCATTCTGCATTCTTCTTAGTCAGCATTAGTAGCTTCAGTTGGAGTTCTGGGTTCTTTAGTGATCTCCTGGATCAGTCGTCACTCTAGGAGTGATCTTGGTGAGCTGACCACTCCTGGGAAGTCCTACCACTGTACCAGGTTCCAGCCTGCATGTTTCATTTCTGCATAGTGGCTCCTTCTGCGGTTTGGTGGAGCCCCAAAGCCTTAGAACTGGTCCTGGAAATATGTTCTGGAAATGTACATTTTGTAAATTTTTAAATTAATCAACTCAGTCGCACATTCTCTTAGATTGGATTATACTTTATTTATATATATATATATATATAACTACATGGTGTGTATGTTGAAATGTTGCTCTTACTGTACAGTATTTTTATTCTTTATTCTGTTTTTATGCATTTTATATTCTATCTTTGTTCCAAAGTACTTGCTTTGATTGCCTGTCACTTTGCTGTTGTTGTGATAATTCTATTCTATTCTATTCTATTCTGAACCTTTAAATAGGCACAATCTGTTGTTTTATTTTAGTGTTTGTTGTTTTTCATGCAGCTATTTATGTGATTTATTGATTCTGCCGATTTGGGTTAAAATAATTGCTCAAGGAAATAAGACTAATTAATTAACAATGAAGGCAATGACTTTCACATGGGGCAAGGTTGATTTGGATAGCTCTCTTTACCCTTAATAAACAAAAGCATGATTTGACATTTTTGTTAATATGATTTGACTTTTTATGCAATTTGAATATAGCATAAAATTTTGATATTTCTTCCTAGTCATCTCAGAAAGTGAAACGTATGTCATCACACATAGAGCCTTTGTTTCTTTACACACACACACATATTATTATTGTTATTATGGTTATATTTGTATTATTATTTAATACCTTAGATGAAGTACCCTGTCATCAAATAAGCAATTTCCCCTTGGAATCAATAAAGTACATTCTATTATATATATATATATATATATGTGTGTGTGTGGGGGTGTGTGTGTGGGGGTGTGTGTGAATATGAACTTGTTTTCTTTGCATTATTTGAGGTCTGAAAGTGCTGCATGTTTTTTTGTTATTTTAACCATTTCTCATTTTCTGCAAATAAATACTAATCTGCTTGGAATTTCAGAGACATGTTGTCAGTAGTTCATAGAATAAAAGGAACAATGTTCATTTTACTCAAACATATACCGTAATTTCCGGACTATAAGCCGCAACTTTTGTCACACGCTTTCAACCCTGCGGCTTATACAATGATGCGGCTTATTTATGGGTTTTTTCTTTTTCTTTTTTCTAACGGCCGCCAGGGGCGCTCGAACAGAAAAGGTAAGAGTGAGACAGGGGGAATATATGTGTCGAGGAAGACGCAAGTTTAATGTAACTTAACACGTCTCA
>CAEFZY010064459.1:0-58665 GCA_903066815.1 Brachyrhaphis roseni | reverse complement strand
CTATCTATCTATCTATCTATCTATCTATCTATCTATCTATCTATCTATCTATCTATCTATCTATCTATCTATCTATATATATATATATCCATCCATCCATCCATCCATCCATCCATCCATCCATCCATCCATCCATCCATCTATCCATCCATCCATCCAGTAAATGATGAAAGCTCTCTCATGTTTTAAATACATGACTAATATCCACTGTGTCCTCACTACTGAAGGTTGGTTCTTTACCATGAAATTATTTGAATAAGAGCAGAACACTCAGGGTTGTGGAAGTTAATGTATACAGTCCTGTCTCCTGTCTCTTAAATCAAAAAAGTTTTTGCCAGTGTGAACAGTTTAAAATGCAGCAGGATGGTGTTAAGGGTTCTCAGCGGGCCTGTGGCACTGGCCAAGATGAAAATAATACATCAAAGTCATATTAAATTCAGATTCATTCTCTTTTTTCCCATCAGCCTCAGGGAGTATCAATCTTCCCCATGCTGCGTAGATAATGCAGACCGGAGGTGGGAGGGGTTGAGGGGTCAGAACTGTACCGGTTGATGAATGGTACTCAAAATGAGTGTGAAGGACAGTACATTTTGAGAGACTCAGATTTAAAATGTATTAGTTTACCTATTTGTTTAAATAAAATATGCAATATTATGCTTAGCATTACTTCACACCTTGATACAGATTCTGAGTTAAATTTAGGTCTGGACTTGACTAAAATATGGAAGGTGAACATAATTCTAACTCTTTCATGGCTTTCAGAAGGTTTTTTTCCCCCAGTTTCCATAATTAGCTTCATCCATCTTCCCATTGAGTCAGACCAGATTCTCTGTTTCTGCTGAATGATAGTATTTCCATAGCATAATGCTGCCACCACCATTCATCACAGTAGAGATAGTATAATCAGGGGGACAATCAATTATAGTTCAACACTTTGAAGTAGGAAAAAAGTTATTTTGTCTCATCTGACCAGATCACTTTTTCCACAGCTTGGCTATGGATTTTATTGAAGTGAACCACTTCTCTGTTGCTCTGACCTCAGAATTTCCCACTTGGGCTCTTGATCCCTGCAGCTCCTCCAGAGGTATCATGGGCCTCTTGGCTGCTTTTATGATCCATGTTCTCCTTGCCCTTCCTGACAACTCAGACGGACAGCCATGTCTTTGTAGGTTGCGACTGTTACTCTATTTCTGGAGGATTGATGGAACAATGCTATGTGAGACGCTCAAAACTTGCTTTATAACAAGTATATTTTGTTTATTCTTTATATTTTATTTTAATTTAATATTCAATTTCCCCTTTGGGATTAATAAAGTATTTTTGAATTTAACTGGATTGACTAACACACCCTGCTTTAATCTTTAAAACGACTGCATCCCTGACCTGTCTGCTGTGTTTCTTTGCCAACAAGAAGCTTTTTATACACTAATCTTCTCTATAAAAAAAAAACAATCTCTGAGCCTTCACAGGACAGCTGGATTTACACAGAAGTTGAATAATACACAAGTAGACTCCATTTAATTATTTAGCAATGTCTAGAGGCAAATGGTTGCAATGATTTTTTTTAAAGGTATAGGAGTAACAATGGCTGGATACAAATGGATGCCACAGTTGAAAACAGTGTATTATTTTTCTCCCTCTTCAATGAAATATGTTGAATGTTGTATTCAAAACTTCAGTAGGATGAATGGACAGATGGATGGATGATCATTTAGTTAAAGAATAAACATAAAACACAGTTTAATTCCCATAAATCTTTGCTTCTTGGTGAATATATACTTCACATACAACGTACTACTTCAGAGGAGCAAAGGTCAAAGAAATGTGTGGTTGCTAAGAAATCTTTATAAAAGTATGAAGAAACTAGACCAGGTTTAAAATGACAGCAGTTTCCATATGCACCTATGTCACATATGAAAAAGAATATGAGAGCAACTCAATTTAGACTGATTGAGTAATAGCTTGATTGATTTAATCAAAAAAGAAACGGACTCTGGTGGAAGAGAGCAAATCAGTTCACTACCCAATTTACTAATTGACTAAGCCCAGAAGCCAGAGAGCAAACGTTCTGGTGACGAAGGTACAGCGCTCCCTCCAACCTCACAGAAAGCACCATGTCATGCCCCAACAAATGACCTCGGGGCCCCACCACTTACTACATTGCCTCAGAGAAAATCAGTAATTGACATCATTTTTCATGAGATCAACTGTAAAGGTTAAATAAATGACACTGTTCAATAATGTATCATATGCATCTATCAGTGGTTGAGATTTTTTTTCGAAACCAGGATATACTCAGGGCAAAAAGAAAAAAGCTGCTTCACCTAAAAGGTGATCAAGAGAGGTGTGAACATGCCTTTTTCTTATCCGTTCTTGTTAAATAATTTATTTAATGCTCTTGTTTTTATGTTTATTTCTCTTGAAAAATGTTTGCAGTTCACCCTGAAGCATATTGGAAATGTACTTGAAAATGTTTTCTTGGGGAGTGCAATTTATTAGATTTTCATTGCTAAAATTACCTGTGTCCCAGCAGCAACAATACATGATTTAAAATACTTTTTTTAATAATTAAAAAAAAAAAAAGTAATTACCTTTTTGAAAGTGCAGAATGACTCATAATGTTTTATTAAACAATTTCCATCAAAATTAGAATACAAATGGAAAAAGAACTACCTCACAACATATCCATGTAAAATGAAGATGGAAGACTGCATAACAAGAGAGCAGAATGACAATAATTTATCAAAGATGGCTGATCTGGAGCAACTCGTTTAATGTATTTGTCTTATTTAGAATTTATCATTTGGGGTAGTTTAAGTGTAAGAATCATGCTCAATTATATAGGCACAAATTCACAATTTCCAGACATATTTGGGTTTTGTAAATCGCAATACATACTTGTGAATTACGTTTTGTAACCTTGTGGAATAAAATGGCTGAAAATTTTTGTGCATCCATAGATAAGAATTTATATGTGTCAAAAATATTTGTATTTGTACAAAATAATTACACAAGTTCCAACTTTTTTGTTAAGGTCTTTTTACAGATACAAATGAAGAAATTATGTTTACAGGTAATTACTCAAGTTGCTGCCTTGCCGCAGGTGTACAACACAACCCATGTATGGATTGTGTTGTATGAAATCATCACAGGTTCAAGACCCAGCCTGATGACCTTTGCCACATGTCATCCCCCTCTCTTATTTCCCACATTCCTGTCTGACCACTTTCAAACAAAGGCCATTAGAGCAGATAAGAAAATGATTTGCTGAAGTTCTCTTGCTTACATGTAAATTTCAAGCTGCAAGACCAATTTTCACAAAGCGAGATTTTAATTGTGCAACTTATTCCACCTTTGTTTGCTTTATTTTTTAGTTGGTTTGTTGTTTTGTGGTTTTCTTAAATGTAAATGTCTACACTAAAATTACATAATGTGTAGGAAAGACGATTCTGTCTTTTCATACATAGCAAAATGTACTTAATTAAAGCACAAAGGTTCAGATTTATATTAACCTGTTATGAACAGTTTTACTGAATTAAAACTGGGCAGTGAACACTTTATAGTAGGTAATCAATCAGTTGAGTGATAAATTGCAAAGATTTTATTTTCCTAGATTTTATTTGATAAACTAGAAATCAGTGCTGTGGAAAAATGGTTGCAGAAGAGATTCAAGCAGTGTCCCATGCTTGAATCTGAAATCAAAGTTTTTACAGTTATTTTCAAAAAGCTGGCTATGCAAACATGCCAACGTCACTTCAGGTTTGTATGATGTGTAACCCATATGCGCATATATCATGACCATATTTCCTACTTTCACTGCACTACTGACTTTTATTACTGTACTCTTTGATATGGAAAGGGGGGACTAGCAAACAAAAAGAGGCAAAGAGGGAATCAAAGAGACAGTGGGCGTGATTCAGCCTGAAATAATCCAGAGGATGCATGTGTTGCATCTGTACAGCAAGCAGATCCATTGTATGAGTTGTCATCGCCACCTCGGTACGGGAACTCGGCACTGCTTGGTAGGGTGTCACCGGGCGCCTTGTGGTTGACAGCATGACAGCAGGATCCTTGGGTAATTAAAGAAGCTCTCTGCTTCATACCCGTAGGGCAAGTCTGCCGGGGAAGTAGAGATCATACCTGGCCCACTCACACTCAGCAGAAGCTGAGGCAATTTTCAACCTCAACAAATATTCTTTTCCCACTGTGCGTTTATGGATAACAGCATTAGTGTGATATATGCAGTGGATGTGATAAAGCTGTGTTCCCAGCAGCTAAAAATAGCAATGACCTGTGTATGACCCAAATTTAAAATACAGGCTACACACACACTCCTGTAAAATTAAAACCTATATTTCACCAAAATAAATGTAATTTTATATGAAAGTCAGTTAGAATGAAGGTAATTGATTAGTTTGAAATTCTGAAATGGGCAAACGATAACCAGTCAGGGCCACAGAGTGCAGTATGAGTAAGCATTCCCCTGAACTGATCTGCCCTGAGGCAATACACCATGCACGCAAGTTAAATGACGGTCTTCCAATTTGCTCTCATGAATATTAAGCAGGACTGTGACAGTAGAAAGGGCTGGCTGTACGCAAGCTGCTGATCCACACCGACAGATCTCTCCTCTGATGTCTTGGAGGGGCGGGTAACAGTAAAACAAGGCCTCATCCACGCCAGATGAGCCCCTTGCCCCTCCTCCTCCTTTTACCTCAGTCTATTTCATGTCTCATATGAACCGGAGTGACTGCCCATCTCATCAAGAGGGGAAGCTAGAGACCCTGGACTGTTTCTTAGTGAAACTGAGCAATAAAGACATTGATGTCTAAATTTTGCTCGAGCAGCTGATGATGATGATAAGTGCAGAAGATTGGATCTGATGAGGGATTATATTGTAGCAAATTATAGCAGCTCCCTCTGCTGCTGATGATGATGAATAAAAACCTCCACTAGAGAAAATCTAATATTGCTGTGTGATGTAAGAAAGTCGCTGAAAGGTGGAGGGAAATCCACGGCTGTGATTGAGTAAATAAAGCAAATATTGCATTCAAGCTGCAGCAATGATTCCCTGCATATTTACTCTGGGTTGAATTTCAGCATGAAAGAAAAGGCTGCTACTGAACTGCAACAGCTAGTGCAATGACAATAACCTATTTATTTATTTATTTTTTTTTTGCCATACATGTATTAATTGGAATATATGTCTAATATTACCAAGAAATTGGGAGAAAAGCATTGCTTTTTTACTTTGATGTAACCTACTTATAAACAATAAAGCCAAATCTACAGGCAAATGCATATTAGAGGCGCTTTATTTTTCATTTAATCATCTGAGCCATAAACAAGATTTACAACTTGTAAATCTGATTGTGAAGATCAGAAAAAGCAGCCATGAAGATATTTAAGTAAATATTACAGCATCTTTAATGCGTTATATTTCTTAGCGTCCCTGCTGTGTAAAGGATGAAGCAGTGTACAATAAAAGAAAATGCTCACTTTCATTGTGCAACTGTTTGAGCAGTAAATATATTTTCTTTCAGAAATGAGAGAAAATCTGCTGTTTTTATTTGTGTTGCAATGCCTTGCAACAGTATCTGGAATTGTTAATTCAAAGAAAAAATGTACATGAAAAGTGTGGCGTGTAATTGTATTCATCAAATCTAAGTCAATATTTTGCAGGATCACCTTCAGATGTACGTTTTTACCTCTTCCAGCTTCGCACATTTAGAAATACTATGTCGCCTCGTTTTTCTTTGAAGAAGTGCTCAAGCTTCATCAAATTGGATGTCTGTGAATATCAATATAGGGTCTTTCCACAAATTTTTAATTTGCTTTAAGTTGGGGGATTGACCTGGCTACATTCTAACACGTTTGTGTTCTGATCAAAAATCATTCCACTGTAACTCTTGCTGCATGTTATTCTTCTGCTGGAAGTTAAACTTTCATCTTACACCTTTATATTTAACCTATTTTCTTCATAAATTTTCCTATAATTAGTTCCAGTCTAACAGAGTAAACAGAGTTTCCTGGAGAAAAGCGCTCTCATATCATGATGCTGCCACTGCTTTCTTCTCTTCCCTCTTCCATAAAGAGCAGACCTGAAGTGAACAATTGACAGTGTCCTGTCAACAGATTCTCTCACCTGAGCTGTGGATCTCTGCAGCTCCTCTAAAGATACCGTAGCGACCCAGGCTCCTTGAGGAATTAATTCTCCTCTGAACTATTTTATATGTCTTGGGAGGTTTGTAGTTCTGTCACACATCTACAAATCTATGAAAAACAGTACTATGAAAAAAAATAACTTGAAGTTTGTGTTTGCAATGTGGCAAAATGTGGTATAAAGACTTTTCCAAAGCAATATGCAGCTCATTAGATCACTGCTGTCCCAGGTTAGCCTGTAATCTTATACTGAATTCCAGTTGTACTCGGAAGTGGGGAAAGTCTGACTTCCCAGTTGGAAAAATCAACTGGAATGCCCTCTGAAGTTGAATTTTCCATTGGGAATAAAATGATGTTTATGAGAGTTATTGCAAACAGTATGTATAGGTTTAACAGTGTTGCCATGTTGAAATTCCAAATTCTTAACAAGAACGCTGTTACCGCAGGTCTGACGTCAAACCCAGTTCTGAGTTCTTCCTTCCCAGGTAACTGGAACTGAGCGTAACAGCAGAACGGTTGCACTTGCAGTAGTACATTCCTCTACTACGTTTAAACAACTCTGATTGAGACACAAGAACCTATATAGAATTAAATTGCCTCAAAAATAATCTAATGGTCAGCTTGCACTGCCTGCCTTTATAACATGATTAGACTGCAGCATTCTTGCTGAACAGATGCCCATTAGCAAAGGCTCTCCTTTAGTTAGACACGTCACATACCGGACGATCAACCTTATTATGTCACCAGACATCGGGTTAAGGGCCGTCAGAGATGCTGCAGTCGTGGGTGTCTTCTGAACACCTGCATGTTACGAAAGGTAAGAGCATCTCCACTGAAGTTTCTGAGAGGATGGCCCAGCTCAGACAAAACTCTTTCAGTTTAGTGATATTTTTACTCATTTCTCTATGGAGAAATGTGGTACAAGGAAATTTAGTGTGCTTGCTTGTGGGCTGAAGTGATTGCTTCCTTTGAAAGTAGAACTGTGAGCTAAATGACGCAATTGATTCAATCCACATAATTCAGCGTTGTAAACAAGCCTCTATCATACTCCTGGACAGAGACAGTTCTTCCATGAAAGCTGCCCTGGGCAAGTCCAGTTCTCAGTCCCCCAAGAAAAAACTGTTTTGTATATGCAGCTTATTACAACTGAAAATATAAGTATTCACAGCTACATCTCTTTTAGATAAAAGGACGTGCAGTGTTGAAATACTGCAAGTGGAATAAAAAGGCCAGCGAGGAGTGCACAACTGCAGACCTTGAATTGTGAGCTTATCCGATTAAGCAGTGCCAAATGCAAAACTGCCGCTAAAGCAAGACAAAAAGGCTAGAGTTTTTAGTTAGATGTAAAATTACTATTAAAACAACCATAGCACTGACTTAGGAGACTATTTCATACTTTTATTACCACTCAAAGGCATAAAATGAATAACTATGGATTTGATGTTGCATTTAATTTTTTTTTTCCTATTCGGTAAACTAAGCTAATTTTTTGCATGAAACATTTTATTCAAATTTGTGTTTTTTCAGGTTCTCCTCTACAAAGCCATACTGACAAAGTTGCTCAGCTGCTGAAAGTAAAAATATTATTTTTGGTTCTATTTAGTAATTTTTTGGTATTTTTCATTCCACTCAGTAATCACCCACAGTTACATGAAAACAGGCTTTTCAGAGTTATGATTACAAAAACACCCCCAGCGAACGGCTGTGAACATTTTAATGTAAAATTAAGATCCCTACAAATGTGTCCCTGGTTTGTAATGTTTTCAATGCAGTTGTTTAAGAAGTTGTGACCAAAAGATTACTCAGGAAAATATTAAATGAACTATTTTCCTTCATCATCTTCAGCAAGAATGTAATTCCACACTTTTTTTGTATTCCATATCAATCAAACATCAAATAAAATATTTTTTCTTTATGTTCATGGTTCAGCAATGAGAAGGATTGCTTAATTTCAGGGGTCTCCAGCTGCCGATCTCCAGCAGTCACTGGACTTGAATCATTTGCTAGCATTGTAAGCAGACTAATAAGAGTTTTGAATTGATGTGGGAAGGCTTTTCCCAGCAACTAAAGAATATATATGCTGTCTTCTGCAAGTGCATTGTGCATTTCCAATAACAATTTGGATTTTTATGCATCCAAACAACAAAAATCATACCAAACTCTAAAAAACAAGCATAAAGCTGTGAGAGGTCATCATAGCAAACAATTCTGGATTTGACATTCTCAGCATAAGACCAGAAATATTTTATGTACAGTGATCCAAATTGTTCAACATATCACACCTCTTAACATCAGTCAAGTTGTAAATATATTGGTTTTGCTCCAAATCAGAATATGCATATTTTATACATTCATATATTTTATGCAGTAAAAATACAAAAATAGACAAAAGTATGTAAACAATAATAAACCAGGGTTTCTTTTCTGTTTGTTCCTTCCTGGCAGGCCATTCAGTGTAGAAAGTTTGCAAGAAGATTGTGTCACTCAGTTTGCAGTCAAAATATGAACATGTGATTTATTTAATTTTTTTTATGTGTAATTATAGAGCTTAGAGACACAGCTTCAACATTTCTGCATCCATTAGTGGCTGATATGAATTGAATTTGACTCCACAGCACCGCATCTCGCTTAGGCAACTCTAAATATTCTCCTCCTTCAGTTTATTTGAAAATATATTTTGAACAAACACCTTGGAAGACTATCAATCTTCCATTTATCTGCTTATGTTTGCAGGGCCAGATAGGGCTGGCGCCTAACACCAGCAGTCACTGGACAAGAGGACACAGTTCCATTAAAATTGTAAGACTAATTACAGCTTAGCCGAGCTGAAGCATTACAGATTAAGTGGAGGATAAACATTTTAGTTTGCTAATATGTTCAAAGACAGACTCTTACCATTTCAGTTTGATATGTTTAATTATAACTTTCAATGTACTTTGTGACTAAATGATCCTATATTTCTCTTCTAAAAAAAAAAAAAAAAAGTGTACCAGTTGGTGCATACTGGTAGCGCATAGCTCTGTGTAGAAATAAAATAAATCTTATCCAAAAAAAGAAAATCCCCAGACATTTCTAAAGACACAAAGGATGTTAGATATAGACTATATTGTTAAAAGTATTTATTTCCTCCTCTAAATCACTGTAGAGCAAATTATTACTTTGCACCAATTACTTTCATGGCCACAGGTGTATAAAAACCAAGCACAGGCATGCAGATTGATCCTGCAAACACTCATGAAGGAGTGGATCAGATAGGATGTTACCTATCTAGTCATAAAAACTTCCTCTCTAGTAAATATTTCACAGTCACCTGTTAGTATTATTATACTAAAGCAGAAGATATTTGGAACAACAAGAACTCAACCACAAAAGAATATTAAGTCACATACAATCAAAGAGCAAGGTCAGTGGATGTTCAGGCGTTTAGTGTGCAGAGGTCATCAGTTTGTAAACAAACAGACCTCTAAAATTCATTTGGTCTTCACATAAGTTTAAATAGAGAGCAGAGAACTGCATGGAATGAGTTCTTATGGCTAAGAAGATGCTCTGTAAAGTTTGGGGCACAGAAAAAAAATAAGAAAAGCAAAAAGGTTCCACTGTTTCAAGTTACATTATCTAATATTAGACACCTAAACCTCATGGAAATCCTTCCCCAAAGAGTAAAAGAAACCAATACTAGATGGACATCTTATTGCACCTTATGGATAAAGAATGAGATTGGCATGTTGTATTACATTGTTCTGGTCATATATCTACTTAAACTGTTTTTGAGTAGTTTGATCAATTCTAGCCTTGTTTTCCTCCAGCTTTCCTTCTCCTGGCACCATTCTGTAATTTTTGCTGCACTTCTGGAGTCTGTTACAACTATGCAGAACTCAGTGCAAATATCTCTCAGGTAATAATAGAATTACAGGTTCGCTGTGGCCCTTTGACGATCCAGCACCACTCCCTGATTTGTCCTGGAACCGTGCACAACGAGCAGCTGGCCGGGTGTGTTAATGTTGATGTCACAGCAGCTGGCTTTTCTCATCCTGTTAGCTCTGCCTGCTATTATCGGCCCCCGCCCCCTCACCTCGCTCTTTGCTTCTGTAAACTGCCGCTGTGTGCCGTCCTCATTTTAATACTCCAGACTCATTTGATCGTCTTTATGGACTTATCATATTAAACATTTATGGCTGCAATTTCGCTAAACCAAGCATGTTTATTCAACACTTAAGGGACCACAGCACGGCTCCTTTTAGCACCCCTCCCTATCCCCAGCGTAAGATGCTCTTATTTTCTCCTTTTCCTCCGTTATCTCTCTCTGTTCCTTACTCCCTCAGTTCCTGCAGCTTGCTTTATATAAACCCCATCTTCTTTATGTGGCACTGCCTGAATAAAAAGATATTTATGTACAGTTTCTCTCCTCTCATTTCCGGTCATCTTTTCTGTCTGTGACTAGGCCACCAAGGGACTAATGCCATATGAAGCTTGGCAGTGAATCAGGCACAAATGTATTCAGGGCATTTAGTGCTTTAGATAAATTGGGTTTCAATTTAATCATCTGATCAAACACTTATTAGCATAATCACTTTTGGGAATGGATGGTCCAGATAAAAAGACCCATGAAAGACCTCATCTATGTGTTGCCAAGTGTCTTGTCAACACTTAGCAACACAGACAATGTGCATCACTGCTACAAGCTTCAAGGGACCCCTGCAGGGCCTTGTCTAAATTACCTTTTTTGTACAACCAATAGCACTAGTTCTCTATTTTTGTCAACAGCACAGCAACAGCAAAACGATCTTTTCACTGCTAGATTACCCAGCAATCAAACGTACTGCTGCCTAGCCCCATGCCCTTTTATTTGATCTTGCACAAGATGGCTTACTGCAGCATTGCACCTTGCGCTGAGCAGAGGAGGTCTGGGAATCTAGGAATACCACAAAGTGCTAAGATTATTGACAATGCACTCAGTCTCACACCGGGCTGAGGGATCGATGGGTGGCTGGAAGGGCATAAATCAGACTCCTGTGGCTCCAGTTGATGTCACACCCTCACCCGCCCTTCCAAGTCCCCAATTAAAAGCTCACATTTACAGCAGCATGTACACACAAGAACACATACCTCACAATATACAGTTAAAAAAAGTGTTTGGAGAGTCACATAAACAGCAACAAATACACAAGTAAAGCACCTAATTTACACTTCTTCTATATATACACAAACCCTAATCCACACATCCTCACACCTCACCAACAAGATGACAGCACTTTAAAAATGGCGGGCTAAAAATAACCATCACCAACTTGGTCTTAAATCTTAGCATCTGTGCCAGGTTTAAAAATAAAGAGCAGTGTCGAGAAACCAAGCTGGACTCATTTGTCTTTCTGTCACACTGTCTATCCAGCTTTGCCTCTTCCATTATCCCTTAGCCTACTTTAATATCTGGAAGCTGGGCAGACGTGATGGTGAAATGTCCACAGGAAAAGCAGCCCTGAATATTAGGATGACAAAAGCAGCAATGATGACAAAATGAATGAAAACTTGCAGTGACGTTATGGATAAATGGATATTTGCACACAATATCTGTGGTGTGTGTGGAAAGGCTCACTTAAATTAGTGTTGGAGATGCTGGTTTGCTAAACTGGCATCGTACGTCATGCTCAGGCCTGAGTGGCGGAGATCAATCCTGCCTTTAGGCCGCTGAGTTCAAAGCCTGGTCCTGCTATGTGAAGGATTGGATTAAGAGGCAGTATTTATGAATAAATAATAGTATTATTGGGTTACTATAATAGTAACTATTATTATTATAGTTATTACTATTATATAGTTATCACTGTTACTTGCATAACAGTGATGCATGTAGTGAAAGCGTATTTGTTCTTACAGTATTCTCTTTTTTATCTTCACCTTTTTCAATCAAGAAATATTCTTAGAACCTTTGTGGGAACATAAAGTAGAATAAAATGTGCCAACAAAACTGGAAAATTAACATTTTGAAATAGGCTTACTCAAAGTCTGTACCTAGTTGAGGTCTTAAAAAGCCATTCATACTGGAAAACCAGAAATTAAAGTTTGAAAGTAACTCTGCAAAGAGTGGGCAAAAGAGCAATCTAAACACTGTTTAAATACATTCCAAGAATATATAGTTTGTCATTTAAAGCAACAGTTATAATAAACTTTTCTGACAAAAGCAGGCTCTGGTCATTTTACCTTTACCTTGGCATTGTGGTGCAAAAAAAAACTGCTCTTGTGAATTAAAAAAAAAACTACAGGTTTATTATCTACTTTTTAAATGTTCTATTCTGTTACTCTTAATTTTAATGTATTTTGTATTTAATGTTTCTTTTGTGCTTACAAGAGTGGCAGTAACATAAGCAATAATAATTCATTGATAACCTGTGAAAGAAAATCAAAGATATTACAAACTAGAATACAAAAAAAGCAAACTATAAAATGTGTTTTTACTAATCCGTGTTTGTGTGCATCAAATAGTAAAATAAGAAGGCAAATTTTATAAAAAAAAAATTAAAATAAAAATAAAAAAATTAAGTCAGTTGACTGTGTCAAAAAAATATTTTTTGTATTTGTTTTTATTTATTTATTTATTTATTTTTTACAAACATTAGTGGCAGTGTCATTTAACTCTACACTATTTATAGTGCAGACATACCAGGTATTCCAGTGACTGGTAAAAAATCTTACTCTTTGCATGGGGCTGCTTTAAGGTTATTAGAAAATATATCAAAAAGCACTTGAGCTGTACAGAGAGGCAGTACATCTTCCTTGATCTGGACTGTTCCTACCTGTCAGATGATGCTTTTTACTGGATTCCTCCACTACAGTACCTGTGCAGCTCAGCACAATAATATAACATGTCACTTTGACAGGTGCTGAGTGAATTAAAAACATCCTTTCTGCTGAGGAACCCTGTCAGAGAGGGAAACCCACGCCAGATGTACAACAACCTCACTTTGCACGCATGATCAAACACCTACATCTGGCTGCCGAGGGCTTTGCCGCTCTTCCCCGCAGATGCTAAATGATATCGTTAACATTTTAATGCAAGAGACATTTACACGCGGGCTTGTGCAATTACACCTCTGATTCACTGAAATCCAGACAGACACAGTGTGATCAGCAATTAGATTTTACATTGGGTGAAGCATACACACACATGCACACGCACACACAAAAAACCCACTAAAGCTTGCTCCTAATTGGAGAGCTAGACAGACTCAAGGAGGAATTGTACAGTAGAGTAGCCCTCATTACTGAGCTAAGATGTATGAACTGGGGGATATCTATTAAGATCACACATCAGGGTGTCCATTATCCAACATTAGCAGCTCTTTCAGCTGGAATCATGCAACGTAACCCAACAAACTATCGCATAACTCATTCAAGTGAGCAAGAGGTAAGTGCGCTTGTAAACCTAATTTAGTCCATTAGATATTCATATTGAAGTAAGACTGCACAACTTGATTGTAGCCTGTTTGTTTGCATGGGTAAATTTAATTCCAGTGGGAAGCTATCAAAGTCCAATTGTTAATTATTTGGCAAACAGTCTAATGACGGTGAGTGTGGCTGTAAAGCAGCAGTCCAACGATGGGCGCTACATATCACTGTGCATCTTCATGCAGACTTGAGAATCACCTTTAAACTCCAACAAATGGGCTTTTACAAGTACACTGCCTTCATCACCTCATGTAGATTTATCACCTTGCAAAGTCCAGCTCGCTCCTTCTACTTGAGGCCAGATTTAATCCATCTATCCCACCCATTCCCTCCAACATCTCCATCCATAGTTTCAGGTTGCTAATAATGTGAGGTCATGTAAAATTGGCAAGCTAACTGAGGCTGGCAGCTATTTAGTGCGCTGCAGGCTGAACAGGACTGGATGTTCTGGAAGAGCTCCCTTAGTTCAGAGTGTATGTGTGTATGTGTGTGTCTAAAGGTCAAAGCTAATTGAGATCAAAATTGGATTGCATGATTTCATGACCTCTGCATAAATGCTCGTTTATTGACAGCAAAAGATATAAGTCCTTTTTAAACCATGAGCAGCGGGCTGAAGCACCATGTATGTCCACAAATCATCACAGCCTTTGTGGGGGCTCTATGAAACACCCTGTCTCATTATAGCTTTCCAATGAGGATCTGAATAGGACAGTTTAGCTTGCTGTGCTTTTGCCTAGAGGCAGCTTTCAGGCAGCTATTTCATGTTCTTTCTTCTGTGCTGATGACTACATTTGTAGACTCAACTTTGGTGAGAGCAGGGGACAGCAGAAGCAAAAACGTGACATATTGTGAGTGTGTGTCAGATAATCTGTCTTTAGATCCATTTTCGTAATAAAATGCAATCGTGTCATGAGAATAGAGCTAATACTAACAGAAAAAAATGGTCAAGTTTCAAGTATCAATGTGTACACCAAGGTTTGGAAAAGTTACTGTTTCAAAATCGCACCTTCTCAGTTGAAAATCCTTTCTTAACGAGACACCAGAGATGGTGTCAGAGTGAAAAGAGTTTTCCCCGGCAGTGCTGAGCATAGATTGGTGCACCACTGCTCCAGCTCCACTTGATGCTGCAGGTTGCTCATGATGCGGAAACTAAAGGAACACCACTCATCACTCTTATTAAATTCTATTGTTTTATAACCATTGATGGCAAGCTTTGTGTGGTACATCTTTAAAGTAGACAGTTGTAATCTGGATATAACAGCAGATAACCCAACTAATTACCCAATAGAGAACTACTAAAAATAATAGTTATTAGCTTTATTATAAGCAACTAAATCATGTACATTTAGGACAATTTACATTCTAATACAACAGTCTCATAGTGTTGCCTATTTGTCAACATTGTAAATGTATTTTATTTTTATACAAACTTTGATGATTGCTTATTGATCTGGTTTAGGTAATTCACAAAATGCTGTTATTAAAAATATTCTAAGTAATCTTATCAGGCTACAAAACACGTTAATGCAAGAATATAATAAAACATTAGTCTGAACCAGTTGTGACATTGACATGACAGAGTTAGAGCACCTGTGTTTAAAACACTCTACATTCTGGGCTATTTAAACTTTAAATAAGGGGTATTATAGAAAACGTACTTTTTTGGGCTTCATATCATGTTATGTTATTCCCTCATCAAAAACATACCTGGAATGTTGCTTTGATTCTTTAATGCATGTTTGAGAAATCCTTGAAGCTCCCATGGTAACCATTTGGGAATGCCTAAACACTTGCTCCGCAGTATCCAGACAAGCTTCCACCTAGCAGAACAAAGCCCCTCTAGACTAGTGCCAGCAGCTGTTAGCAAACACTTGGTAGAAATGTGTGCCTGCTCAGCTCATCATACAAACTACTTCTTAGTCCAACGAGCCTAAGAACAGGTGTAAACAGCATCTGGAGAAGCATTGTTGTGATGACGTGCTGAAGGCGGAGTGTCAGAGACAGAGGCCCAATTTCAAGGTGTCAAATTACAAAGTAAAATTTTCATGCAATGTTCAGCATTCTTATAACATCTGAATGCTGTTCAGATGTTATAAGATTTTGTGCTATAAAATGGCACTTTGTGAATCCTTAAACAACAGATTGAAGTGGGTAACAGCTGTAATTTCTGTAACTGGCCAGTATTAAATTCAACTGCAATATTACACAAAGCTATTAGAATTTTTAGTATGCGAGGAATACGTAATATCTGTATTACAACTGTGTCTAATCATTGAGCAATAAACCTGATTTCAATGTTGAGGCAACACAGGGTTTACTCCAGAAAACGTAATAACAATGGCGGTAGGTCAGTCATCCAGCGGCCTGCCCTGTTTTTGAGTTTAAAAATTTTTTTTAAAGTTGACAGGAAATTTGAGAATATAATCAGGTAATTTTGTGCTATTGGAAAACATTATTAACAATACCCAAACACCAAATGTAAAGTCTCAAAAAACTTTACATTTTTTGAGACGTAAAAAAATAAAATACATTTCAAATAAATATACATTTTTTGCACTTTGGTTGTTTCACCCTCATTCAAATGTTTTGATTCTCTATCTGTGTTTTGTCACTTTATTAGCTGAAGCTGTTAGCGTCCAGCCCAGCGAAGACAAGAAGTGGTTACAGAATTCCTGTGAATTAAAAAAACACACATGACCTCAGTTTCCCTGTGTTTTCACATACTGACCATACTATGTTACCATTGTGCTTCTCACCAAATTGATTCTTCAACCTGTCTTTGCTATCATTGTTACTGGTGTACAAAAAAACTTAGAAATAAACAAACAAATCTTAGCCTGGTGGGGGCCCATGTTAAGCCTGGTGGTCTGCCAGGCTTATAATACAGTGTGTGAATCCCTGCAACATATAGCCTTCATTTAGACAGGAGTCACAGCTAACTCTAAACATAATCCAGATTTAGCAGGAGATATTTTGTCTACATTTAGAACACATTTAGACCAAGCAGTTTTGCCCTCAGTTCATTTTAATGTCACCAATTCAAACTCCACAAAATAAAGTTTATCAAGTAAAATCAAGATGACAAGATGCGTTCTAGGCATCATCAGAGAGGAAGTTGATTGAACTGCATTTTCCAAACCAGAACTACAGTGCTCTCATACAGCAGGAACTTTCAACGTTAACTCACCAAATTGCACCCCCAACACAGAGATGATGCTGTGCTGACAGGATGTATCTAGATAGATGAATGCCAGGGTGACATTTTTGTTGGTTGAAAGAGAGTAAATATACATGAAATGTCTTGAATTAATTTCCTTGTTGCGGTTTATTGACTGTTTAGTTGAGTAAATTGCTGGATTAAAACAATATGCCTGCATTTTTAGCCTTGTTAAAACGTGTGCAAAGATTTAGGCTTAAATCGGAATTACGTTGGTTTAAAAGTGAAAGTTTATAAGATGTCTACTATTTTTTAGATATATGTTGGAGGTAGTGAGGAGCACAGAAAACAGCTGGATTAAAGTCTGAACCTATCGGTTGCAATCACATGATTTTGACCAAATGAGTTACATGTCTGCACAAGTTTTGAGGCACAACTAAGTCCAGAACTTTTCATGTGTTTCTGTCATTGTTTTGTTGTCCTTCCTGTATAATTGCCAGACATTTTTAACACATAAAACTTAAACCCCATTCTCTGGATGCCTAAGAGACCCCCTGTCAGAGATGTATCATTTCTACCTAACGAGAGCAATTCACACAGACAACCTCAATGGCTGATAGGTTTGAAATCGTTTTGATTGGAGATGATGGTTCACACTGAACACATCATGGTTTGTCTTTGTAAAATGAACTCAACACCTACTCAAGTGATATCTAGACGTCTTCTTGTCAAAGCAAAGCCTGTACAACTCAAACCTTAAATTGTAAAATGTCCTGTTTCTACCCGCCAAATATATAGCAGTGATACTGTATCTAAGTAAGCCTTTATATTCACCATTTTTCGTTACAATCCATGATTTTCTCAATTTTAGCTCCAATATAAACAAATTCAACATCAGAGTATCACATTTTTCACACAAAAAAGATGAATTAGCTGGTTTCACTTTGTGTTTCCAGACTTCTCTATTGTTTAGGATTTCTTCATGGGTTTCATGAATACTTTTTCTATTGTGTATGACTTTTTACATAAATCTCTAACAGAGCACAACTGCCTGTCACAAGATGAATACATGTAGACAAGATTTCTGAACTCTTGTTTGAACATCACCTGAATTTAAATATTTTGCTATATAACATGATTGGCTGCAATTTGCCTGGGCAACATATTTAGTATATGCTGCGATTCATAGACTTGCAGAGCAGCTTTTTGTGCAGGCATCTGATTAAAGCTCTTCACAAGTTGGGTTCCACAACAAAATGGCAGAACCAGATCAAAGTACGGAGCATCAAGGAACAACTTCTTAATGCTCCATGCATGCATCATCAAATGCACAACAACATATAGGTTTTCTAGACTGCATTGTAAGTATAGAATTTGGTGGGGGGTGTGGGGGATGTTGGACGAAGCTCCCAACATCCATTACACAGGTTACCATAGAGACAGCCCAGTGAGAGCAGGCCCAACTAGAAAACAGTAAGAATTGTCTGGAATTCAATCTCTGTGCTGGCTTCAATCTGCAAGGTCATTCATTCATTCTGACAATGACTGCTCAGCCGATGAACACCTCCTTCTCAAGATAATCAACAAAACATCCAGCTGCAGAGGACAAAGTCTTACAGACAGGCTCTGCTACAGTGATGGAGAATTCAAGTAAAAGCAATGGATGGAAATGTGCTTTATACAACATCTTAGGACACATTAGCACTGGAAAAGTACGACGTCTGCCACTGAGCTCTGTCTGCGGCTTAATCCCTATCAGTTATTTGCCACAGGCCCCCTCAATAATCCCTTACGCAATAAATGGACACAATCTTGCATGGTGGTTGATCTAATGTCAGAGCCAGATGATTATGATTAATGAGGATTCCTTATTGTTCCTTTATGAGTTTCAGCACAAGCTGGGCTGAGGGAGATACCATTTTAAATGGAGTCGGTGTCAATAAACAGCGCCAACCAAGGGCTGCCTCGGCTCCGAAAAAGAAGAAAAAAGAAAACAGTCGACATAGAAACAAAAATCAATTTCGAAGCCGTATTTTATCATTCTGGCTAGAGGGGAAAATCCATTTTGGGGGACATACATATCGCAGCTCCTTGATGCGGTAAAACATATTCATACCTGTAATTCTCAGTTTTGGCAATTTTTGATTTGTAAATTCATCTTTTCATTTTAGCCCTTTTTTCATCCAAAGCCAGCCAACCATTGGCTGGTTCTCTTTCGGTACGGGAACGAACCCCAAGATGTCGCCCCGTTGTTTTTCTTATGGATGTGTTTCCATTTTCTTTCCCTTCTCCTTCATCTAACACTCCCTTTGCTTTCCCCCTGTTTTCGTACACACCCAGGCAGCCATAATCCCTCCCTGTAGAAGCTACTGTGGCCAGTACGTGAATGCAATAAACTGTATCAATTTTCCACCATTGATTGTGGATATACTAGATGGGTGCACAAAAATTCTGTGCTTACTAACAGCAATGTGCAGTGCTGCACAAAAATGCAAAAAGAGCATGAGTTGTAAAAATTACTCATTATTTGAAGAGAAAAGGGAAATCTGATACCAACATTTATTTATGTAGGGTCTCCTTTAACATTATGCTTTTGTACTTGCTAAATTAACTGTCTTAATTATCCTAAGCTAAGATCTTTAAACGGCATTTTGGAAATAATACAACTGATCAAATGAATGTGAAAATGTTTTGAGCAAAGGATAGGTTACGAGCGACGCATGACTTAAAAATAATCTTAATGCAAAAACAAAATGCATGCTCCAGGTGTCTAATTTTGCCATTTGAACACCTTTTCATTCATTCAAGCCAACATGAACTTGAAAAATATGTTCACAGTGGGGGAGGGGGAAAGGGTTAAACCAAGTGTCCATTATATTAAAGACGTCACTTATTACTAAGGGCCACAGTGGAAGTAAGCTGACAGGATGAGAACTGTTTTGCATTACAAAAAAAAAAAAAACAATAATTTGATGCAATTCAGTTCATCAAAACTTTAAGAAATCACCAAATTTATCAGTGCATTTACGGTTTTATCTGTGACATAAAGCCCACAAACAACATTGTGGTTTCGTTTGGCTCAGAATGTGCCTCTGAAGGCCATAAAATGTGTATTTTTGAAGGGGAGCTTGAGGGATTTATCAGTTCAAGCCTTGCCCGTCTCTCTCCCTCTCCATCAGGGGTGTCAAGCCTTTTGACAACCGTACAAAATTCATTCCATGTGGGTCACAGGTGACCTTCCATACTCCCTCCTTCAGTCATTTAGCAGTCTGGCACCAATTTGTTTTCTGTTTAGTTTCTGTTTTCTGCATAAGGTGACAGACATTTAAGTGGCAGGTTAAAAACTTACCATTCAAGATGCTCTGGAGGAAGATAAAAGCCAATATCCACATGCCCTGCTCCGTTCAATCCCCCTAAAGCTATGCTTTCTCGTCTTCCTCCGACCGGTGCCTCCCTGGGTTTCTCTTCAGTGCGCCTAGTGTAAGGTTAAACATTTGCGTGTGTCTTGAAGCGAACCAGTCCGGGTCTCTATACTTTTTTTTACTATTTTTTTTTTCTTTCCTACTTTTATTTCGCGTCGCTGACCTATGTCTTTGTTTTTATTTTTTGCGCTTGGACAGAATGAGGCTCTGTGATTGTCTTGGGGAGAGCGCTGCGCGCAGACTCTCCTCTTGTGCTCCGCGTCTTGCTGCTTCTCCCTGTTATTCAAAGGGGATGCTGAAGTGGTAAAGCCCAGGTGTGTGTGATGCTGAGTCAGAGCCGGGTCCTGGTGCCAGAAATAATTTCCAAAATTAGCCCCGAACTAAATCTCCAAAACAAATAAGAAGAAAAAGGAAGAAAAAAAACCCATCAAAAGCTTCGATTATCTAATTTAAACAAAAACTCTCGGTTCATCCTTGAGAAAAAAAAAATAGTTTCAGACAATTAAAAATAGTCCAACTCATAGAGCAATTAAGCAAAAAAAGCAATGAAAAAGACGTTTTTTTCTGACTCCAAAGTCACACCATCTTCACCGCCTCTTTGCGTCCAGCAAGGAGCGACCAAGCACATCTTCCCCGCTGTCGATCTCTAATCGCAGCCTCACGGAGTCTCTGAGCATTACACAGAATAACTCTCTCCCCCTGTCCCTGTAGACGCTTTAATTCCTCATTGCCTTAAAGGAGCAGAGGCGGCTACCGGTCCGTCTTGAGGGCAGGATATCAGGAGGAGGAGGTGTGAGAGAACGCGCTGAGCGGGGCATTTGCATTAAGGAAATATGGCACCTGACGCACCGAGGCACCAAGGATTTTTACGCACGGGGTTTTATCAGCTCACGGAGAAGGCGGTGTCTGTTTCTGTGCAGGTGTGCTCATCATCCAGATCTGGCATTGATTGATCTAGAATTCCAGGGTGTGTTTTCTTTTCCTTTCTTTCTTTCTTTCTTTCTTCCTTTCTTTATTTATTTTACCTCAGGGGCATCTCCATAAAGTTTGGCAAGGGGTATCTAGATGGGGCACACCAATAATCAAGAGCTGGCGCACAAAATAGTATTTCTATAGTGAAACTAATATTTATGTTCAATCATGACATAAGGGGAAAAAAACATCCTGTGTAGGTTTTTATAGTCCTGTCTAGGTCATGACTTCAAACACCTGTCAAAAGTCAGCTGATTTGATATTTTATGTGTACGTTCAAGTTCTGCAGGACTCAATAGCATATGCATGAGGGAATTCAGTGATATGATTCTGGTGCATGAGAGAAGGAATGCTTGTAAAAGTATCAGGATCTTGTAAAATTACCAGGATCTAGAGGACTGGACTTGGCACCCCCTGTTTTAGGACTTGCATTTTTAGCCCCTTTATGTCAGTGATAAAAGTGCTGTGTTGAGAGAAATGAGGAAAATAAGCATAGGAACAACAAAGGCAAGAGCAACAGTCACATCCAGCAAAGCACAAACAAAAATCGGGAGCTTAAATATATTGAGGCAGGGGTGGAAAATGAAAATGGAACTAGATGAACAAATCAGAAGAGATGTGGTACAGCGGTGACATAAGGCCAGCAGGAAAACTGAGAGAGGGGAACCAATTAACACAAAATTAGCTGGACTTTTGTCTATATCAGACTAACACTGATTTAAGAAAAATAAATCCAAGTTGACAAAGAACTGAACAAATTCCTTTGTGAATCTGTTCATTCACAGCAGAATGAACAAACATGGAAACACTTTACTAATATTAATGAACACAGAGAAATGAAAATATATATATATATATATATTAACCTGCTGATCTTCAGTTAGCTGCAGTTGATGAAAAACTGACTGGTTTTGCTCTCTGGCTCAGGTTGATGAACCTCAAACTGTCCTAACTTTCAGCTAATTCCTAGAGGTGAACACTGAAATGTGATCCTCATCCGTTTGGTTCATCCAGCTTTACCTTCTGTAAAGCTGGATGAACCAGATATATTTGTGCCAAAAATATCTAGAACAGCCATGTCAATTCGGTGTACCAAACAAGCACACTGCTGTTTTAAACATGAACACATGCAGAATGCATGTGGGTAGATCTCAATGAGATTTGTAGTGCTTTGTAGCAACAAGACTCAGACTAGATTTATTTTTGATAAATGTATGACATTACAAAAAAACAAACAAAAACAAAATGAAACACTATTTTACAAACCAATAATTTACCAAAAAAGGAATAGGCTGAAGCCAAAGCTTACACTTGCCTTCCCTTTAAAGGCTGAATCTGAAAATGAAAACAAAGGGAAACTCACAGATAGAAGCGTCTCCCACCAGCCGCTTTAACACCAGCCCATTCATTTGTTCGAACATTGTGAATTTAAATCAATGTATGAGCCAGTAATAAGTTGAAGTGTTTTAATAGGTGAAAGCTCCTTATTAATTTTATTTTGTAATAATTTCACATCTTTTCAAATGGGGCTCAATGAAGTTTGAAAAAGGACCAATTTAGATCAGATCTCAATGTTGACAAATCAAACAACAACAAAACAATTTCTGACAAACTTTCCATGAGAACTGAATAGAGACGGCCCTCATCAGCAGCTTATTCCTCAGGATAAACAAAACACCCTTTCTAACACCCCTTTGTAGAAATGCAAACCTTCATAAACAATTAATGCACATTTTTGTGCAGCTGAAAGACAAAATAAGGGAATGATTTTTTATTTTATTTTACTCAACCTCACTTTTAAATATTTTTTAGGAAAACACAAAGAAATGCAGTGTTCAGTCATAGTCTGAAGAAAAGGGTTAAACAGTATTTGCAGCCCTAAAGGCACTTATACACACACACACTCTCTGCACATCGCCTCCCTGAACCCCATAATCCAACCCGCCACCACCCCTCCATTTTAATGCTTGCCTTGAAGTCAAGGGTATTGCTGTGGAAGGCTGCAGAAGCCTTGTGGGCCTGTCCACACAGCCGGGTTACACTGAATGTGATTCAACCAGCCTCACAGTTTGCAGCTTACTCTCTATCCCACATGACAGGACGCTACTGAGAGTGAAATCTCCCGGCGACTCATTTTATTTATGTGCTTATACCTGATCTGAGAGGACAGTTGTTTTTTTTTTTTGTTTGTTTGTTTTTCTTGTTTTGTTTTGCTTTTCAATTCTGAATGTAGAACAAAACAAAAAACAAAAGCAAGATAAAGATGTATAATGGTGACAGGTTTTTACACAGATCACTCAAAGGGCTAATGTGTGTGTTTGCTGCAGATGTTGGATAAATTCTGTGGCCGTGTGAGTGCAGGTGTTGTGCTCAGTGCATTTTCCTGTTTAGTTGGGGCTTCTTGTCTACAATATCTGCCCACTTGTCTGCTTGGCTCTCTTCTCGCCGGTGCAGCAGACAAACAGGAGTGCCGCTCTGCATTTGCTGATGTCTGTACCAGAACACACTGTTCCAGAATGCCTCAAATGCCTTTTTTTTCTTTGTTGTTTTCCTTCTTTTTGATGTTTTTCTTCAGATGTTCAAATAGGACATTTCCTTAATTCAAAAAAAGAAAAATACTGCCTGATTTTTTTTCTTGCTTTTGTTGCTCCAGAATGCATGTTTAATTGAGTAAGAGGATAAAGTAACTTGCTTATTTGCTTAAGCTGTACGATAAATCCAAATAAGTTTAAATCTCTGTGGTGCTAAGGAGAAAACACTGGTGAATCAGGGAAGTGGGTCAGAGATCCTGCCTCAGTCAGTTAACGGGGGATTAGTAGGAGCGTGCTACTGCTTTAGCTCTAAACTATTATAAGCAGACAAGTAAGTTAATCAAGAGATGCAAAAATTTGAATTTGATATATGTGGATGTTTAAACGTTAAAACTCACTGTCAGTGTTGCTGAATTTTCACAAAATAATAAATAAATCAATGAAGAGCTTTTGTTTCCAGTAGGAGCTTTTACCCAGGGAAAATTACCAAAGGGCCTCTGAAATCCTAATTTCTCTGTTAAGGACTACATGTATGTGATGCATGAAAAAGAATGTCAAAATAACAAATGTGACACATTTTTCCATAGCTCACCCCTCAACAATGTTAGGAGAATTAAAATTTGTTTTCTTTTCAACCAAAGGTGACATTCACAGCCTGCGACGGCAAACAAGCTCAAAAGACGGAAGAAGAGAAAGATCTGAATGTGGGTTCAAGGGATTGACTGAAGGATCCATGGCATTAGAGCGTGCCATCTGACATTTTCAGAGAAATTAAGCATCAGTGTAATATAGCTCAGCAAACAGGATTTTATGGGAAGCTGAAATGAATAAATTTGGAGGAATAAATAAAGCAACGCAAATGAAAAAGGCTAAGTTTGTTTGCATGAGGCTGTAAAACTAATGCTATCAGGCATGGAGTCACACAGCCGAATGAACATTTCCTGGGGGTTATGTGTTGTGTGTACAGTATATAAAGTCTCCCACCAGTGTACACATGCATCAAGCATATAACTTCTCTCAGTATGAGAGTGTTTGACAGCAAACAGGTGGTGACATCAACACTGACCAACTGACCTTACAGCATGCAGATGTCATTTACAGAGAATAATTAACTAATAATAGGATACGCTGAATGTCTATTTCCAGTGATTATTGTATTATTTGTCACCTTCCTAAAATAATAGGCTAAGTACATTTTTTTGCCAAAAATTATTTTGGCCAAAAAAAAAAAAAAAAAAGCCTCTTTTTGCTTTAAGATGACTTTGATTTAAACATGATATTCACTAAGGTGCAAACTAAGTCCTGAATCTCATATGTTTTGCATTGTTTTGTTGTTGTTTCTTTTTTTGTTAGTTTGTTTGTTTTTGTTTTTTGGCCTACAAGAGAAATGCTAAATGTGCTGGAGTCCACCACAGGAGTTGAACTTGAAAACACCTTCCCTGTAGTGAAACATTGTGGTGGCAGCATTGTGCTGTCAGGATAGTTTTCTTCAGTGGGGTTAGGGTTGATGAGAAGACAAATAACGAAGTTAAATATAGGGCTATTCTTCAACAAAACCAGTTACAAAAGACAAAGCTGGTGCTGGATAATAACCCTGAAAATACAGCAAGCGCCAGGAAAGGAATCTTATCACATTCGCCTGTTAGAATGGTCCAGTCAAAGTCAAGACCTAAATGCAAGTGAGACTTGAAAATAATATATGTTTGCACATGTTTCCCATCAATTTCTCCTGAGCTTGAGCTATTTTACAAAGTTAAATTGACAACATTTTCCACATTTTGAGGCAAAAAGTTGGTAGAGGCATAAAAAATAAAAATCCACACTGCAATCCTTGGGTTAGTACTTTAAAAACCTTTTACTTTAAAAAAAAACAGTCTCTATAATAATGTACAAATTGGAGTTGGTTTTTACATGAAATCCCAATGAAATAAATTTAAGTTTGTGGTTCCTATGTGACAGAACGTGAAAGAAATTGGAGTGATGGGAAACATTTTATAGCCCTGTACTTTTTGTAGTTTTGGTTTGAAAATTGTATTTAACAGACATTGGAGTTTGTTGCCGATAAAATCTTGCTAGAAAACAGGTGCTCATGTTTATCTCTTACAACAGTCGAACAGCTGTACAACTGATGTGAAAGACAATACGTTAATTTTCACTCTGAAGGCAAGAGCCATGACCTTGTGGTCAATACGCTGAGTTATTCAGCCGTGAACCCTAACCCAATTATACTTAGGCACAGCTGAGAAGGTATAGACAATGTCATATCTCGAAAAAACAAGATGCAGTCAAAGGACCCAGCATGTGGTAAAATGGTAAGCAGTTCCTTTCAGTTCCCTGCCCCACCCCACTCCTGCTATGATGCCTAAACAGTGGTAAGTGATTGTGACAATGGGGCCCTGGGCTGCTGCAGACAGTACTGGCCTTGCTGTGTGGCCATGTGTGTCTGCATGTGTGCGTATACTAACAGAAGACAAAAGAGCACATATGAGGCACTTCATGAGCTGAAGTCATGAATCTGTACACCAACAATGAATCTGTTGGTCCACTTTGTTTTAATTCCCACTTTTACTCTGAATGATACAATTAGAATAAAGGTTGTTGTGTTTTTACAAGTTCCTCTTATATTGTTTATCTATTCATTACATGCTGAAGAAGAACTGCACAGTGTTCTGTTTTTATTGAATTAGAAAAAAGTGAGCAAGCTGCTGAAATGTGTGCAAATCAAACAAACATACTTTGGTTTTACTTGCATAAGCGATGCCCTCATCCAGTCCCCATTAGCTAATATCCTACAACTTTTAGATGCATCCTTTCTCTAAAACACTTGAATCATGTGAATGGCTCCTTATCGGACCTCCCCAGAGCTAAATGACTGTGCTGATGAAGTCATTCAGTTGACATTGACGTGTTGGAGATGGGATGCATCTAAAAGTTGCAGGACACTGTAGTACCGTAAAGAAACCATTCATCCTCAGGGAGAACATTGAAACTCCACATACCCTCCCCTGGAGTCAAATAACCCTAGTACAGCACCAATGTCTACCCAAGTTCTGTTACAGGGAGCAACTTAAATGTCAATGTGTGAAATCCAGTACACTTATACTGCTTCTGTAGGATTTTAGATGTGAATTTGCAGTTGGTTGCTGCTAAATAAATGAAATTGACTAACTGATGATCTGCAAGTTAGCACCTCTGTTTAAGCAGGATGCCTGGAAGTTGCTGGTTTGGAGCAATAAAGAGTATGTTAACACAATGCTGGAGAGAAAAGAAATCAGTAATGATCTTTAAAAAGCAATTCTTGCTACTGATCGATATGCCAAGGGTCATGAGGTCTAATCCTTTTATTTTCTTTACCATTGGAGAGCATGTCAATCTTTTCAGGAGTTACCCCAAAGATCAGATAATGACTACACAATCTTAAAATTCACAGTCCACAATTACATGTTAAACATAAATGTCAGTTAAGTAAAATAGGTTTAAAACATTCACTGAAGTATAAATGAAATTGATGTTTTATTTGGAAACATTAATTTAATTGACACACAAATATCCACTTGAGTGATTTGATGTTTATTATGATGTTGACCTGCCCTTTGCCACTATAACTGTTTCAGCTCTTTTGGGAAGGCTTTCCACAAGGTTCAAGATTATGTTTTATTGGTAAGGAAAGGCACTGTTGCTAGACTAGGAGAGCTGGTTCAAATTTTCCACCCTAGTTCATCCGCATGTGATCTATCAGTTTGAGGTTACGACTGTGCAGAAGTGTCAACCTCCTCCAGATCAATTTCAATCATCCAATTCTTGTGCTTTGGTGCACATATTGGAACAGGTGTTGGCAAAAACTTTTCTCGCAAAGCTGGAAGCAGGATTGTCCAATATTTTCTTGCCCAACTTCTGAAAAACATAACCACACCATAATTTTCTTTGTGCCAAACTTTAATCTAGGTAAATGCAGTCAGGCAAACACTGTTCTCCTGGCAAATCCCAAACGCAGACTCATACATTGGATTGCTCTATACGTAGGCAAGCATGATTTTTCATTGTGGATAATCTGTCTGCATTGTTCTGGAGTCTACAGGTTGTGGTCTTTATACTTGGTGCCAGATAAAGTTTGGTAATCTATAGCTGCTGACTCCGCAGAAAGTTGTTGCCCAGACCCCACTCTGTCATTTTACGTGACCTAAACTATGTGGCTGAGTCACTATTGTTCCTAATCCCTTCCGCTATGTGTTAATACCACAAACAGCTGACTGGAAAATTTAGTCGCAAGGAAATTTTATCCATTGGACTTTTTGCACAGGTGTCATCCTATGATGGTACTGCACTGAAATTAGAAGAGCTCATGAAAGCAACTTTCACAAGCCTTTCACAAAATGTCTGCATGCCTGGGTGCTACAGTTTTATACATTTGTAGCCATATACAATATGTGATGGGAACACCTACTTTCAATGACCTGGTTCATTCTTTTCTTTTATTCGCTTTTGTCCGATTACACCGAAATGTTTATTAAATCATTGGTTTTGTTAAGATTATACGCTGCCCAGTTTTCTTTGTTCTCTACCAGACTGTTATCTTGACATTGTCTTGTCTTACCAGCTAAATAGATAGGTTTATGTAAAGTTGTGACATGTACAAGTATTTTGTTTCTACCATCCAGTTTTGTTAGTTCTTTCCGAGTCTACCAACTCAAGTAACTTTGACTTAACATACTGGTTAATGTTTTGCAGACTTGTTACAGGCTACTAAAGGGGGCTATCCGGTTTAAAACTAGACTGATGCAAACTAACTTTAAACATTTAAATAAGTAATTATAGACATTCTTAAAACAAAGTAATTCCATCGGTGTACTTCTTTTGGGTCCGTTTTTCTGTTTCCCAAGCCAAGATAAAGAATGTGGGCTGGAATTGTTTTAAAAAGAGAAAACAGTAAGATTGATAATAGTAACTATTTTTGTTCCAAACATACTTATTTGCACATTTTTTGTTCTCCCGTAGAAATATACCGCTGTCCAACAGCTTCCATTACCTTTACATCTGCATGGACTATTAAGCAAATTATATGATTTGGTATTGTAGGGTCTTGTCAAAATTCCAATTTCTATTTTTCTTACAAGGATTCGGCAACATGATTGCTACTTCAACAAAATACTGTCCCTGGCCTGAAGAACTATTTTGTAGGGGGTGCACAAGAAAATTGTTCATTACCAGGCAAAGTAAACGAATAAACTCTATTCAACTACTGCAGAGAATTAGTTAATAATGATATTAGACTGAAACTTTGCTCACTGATCTGTTGTGATATTTCACAAAGGTAAAACACATTTGACTTCAGTAGTCATTTACTTGTAGTATTAGCTGAGTGAAGTGCAGCTCTTCTGTCATTGTTGATTAAGTGGAACATAAACCAAACAGGCTGATATTTATTATAAAAATCTGTAATCTGTAATTTGTCCCAATGATGAAGGACATTCTCATTCAGCTGTGGATTCTTCCATCCTGTATCGTCTTCCCAGTATGTTACTGCCTCCAAACACCTGCTTGTGCACACACACACATCTGTCCCTCCTTGTATGTCCCACTGGTCGACTCTTATTTTACCGGCGTGTGTGCAGACGGGTGGGGTAATCCCTAAGGATGGGACCACTTGTTTTGACAACTCCTGTGAAGACCAGTGTCTCTCACAACAAAACATAGACTGGCCAATCACCAGCAAAATGTCGGCCCTCGGCTCACTCTTCCACCACCCAGAGGAGGATCAGGTTGCCTTTACAATATGCGGCCCATTAACTCAGAATAGAAACATCCTAAGCACAGCTATGATGATCCCCTTTGTTTGCTAAGACAATGACATTGATAAAAGACAAGCCACACTTGTGGCTCCTGATACAAGTGAGTGTAAGGTTACAAGTTGCCCAGTCTAGAGTGATGGGTCCCCTAAACAGACTTCTGTGTGGTATAGCTTTACACTGCACTGACCCCGAGGGATGAAAAGACACCTGCAGGTCAATCAGCATTAGTACACAAGCACACTCTTTAAATTACAACCAAAAGGGTGCCAACTGCGTCAAGTCAATCAAGTCTTTTGAAGTCATCATGTCACAGGTACACCTGACAAAATACCAGTACTGAAAATGAGATGCATTTGTTTTGATGTCCATGTAAAGAGAATCTAGAGGGGTTCTTAGTGTGGTTACATCGCCTGGTAAAATCAAGGAGATCAAGAGTGCATTCTGGAAAAAGAATCAAGCAGCTGTAGCAGCGCAGTTATGCTATATATACCTGTATGGTGTAGCTTTTCACAAGATATTACATTATTATAGAAACTAAGAAAATGTATTTAGGTTACGTATATTGTTTTATTAAAAAAATAAGTTCAATCATTTTGTGGAGCGAGACAAGTCTCGGGGGAATTTAACTTGGGTGAATTTAAGTACGGTACCCTAGAAAGTCCCTTTGTGTGGTATTTTCCAGAAGAACTACAAATAAAAATAAAATACAGAATATTAATGTGTAAATCACATCATAAACCTAGAAGTTAAATCAAAAATAACTGAAACTAACAAAACTATGATAGTATTTGAATGGCAGAGCTTAGAAATAAATCCAAGATCACCTTATTATGAAACACAAAAACTTGTTATTATTATATCTATATCTCATCATTAAAACTAATATTTTATCTTAGGGCAGACTTTGGTTCTATCATTATTACAATATATATAAAACACTTCTTATTAAAATAAAAAATGAATAAGAAATGTTGTGTTAGCTAGACACAAAATTCATTTCGTTATGAGAAACTTTCTCATTTCAGTGGGTTTTGCATCGCATTTTGAACTTCATATCTTTTTGTGATGTGAAAGTTTCTCACTATAACAAAAAAACTTTATTTCCTTGCTCTGGCAGTGCAACACTTCGAAATAAAATACTGATTTCAGAACAACAGCATAAAAAACAAATGTCCTAAAGACCATAAAATGGTTTCGAACATCAAAACATATGAACTTCACACTCAAGCTAAAGCTTTAAGACAATGATTGGTGATAAACTATTACCGTAATGTCCAGATTATTGAGTGCATCTGAATTGAAGCTGGACCCACTAAATTTAAAAAGAAAAAAAAAATACATATATAGGCTGCACTTGTCTATAATCTGCAAATGTTCATGTTTTATCATGAGATATTTACACAGAAATATTTTTTTAACTATTAATTCATTCATGAAATGCACACTGGTAACATACACATAGTAAAGCAGTGCTTGTAACACAGCTGCTTCAAAAATATATACACTAGACTACCAGAAATAGTCATTGATCTAGGTATTCCTCCTGCAGACTGAAGCCACTTAGGCCTTCTTTTTCAGTGTTGGAATTGAACCGTCTCAGACAAACTTCCTCAGTCTCTTTTCCGTTGTCGCTTTCAATGCCATTTTTGCCATTTGAAGCTCCTTCCTCATTTAAAAAGAAATTTTATGAACACAAACTTGGATTGCATGGTGACGCACTTGTAGCAAGAAGGCTTTGTTCAAACCCTGTGACCCTATATGAATAAGAGGTGAGACAATAAATGAAACGGCTAACAAAAGAAACTCAACTTTGTCCTTGTAAGAACTGGAAATCTACATAGAGCATTTTAAACCGTTTTATGTGTCTTTAGAATTAACCAAGTAATGATATACAGTATAGATGAATATAAACAAAGATCATCACAAATGGCATGACTTCAGTTTGTCCAGTACTTTTTTGACAATGTCAAATTGTAGGAAACCAAAGTCTTTGCTATAATTTGTCAGGCATTGGACAAATTGGATTAATGTAATTTGAATACAAATTCAAAAGCAACCCTTTTTTTATATACAACCTAATTTGAATCTCCATTCACACAAAATGCAGGTTTTAAATTTTAAAAAAGTGTAGCACTTTTCAAAAGAAAAGCAAATGAGTCATGATCTAAATTCCCCTGAAAACCTTTCAAGAGAGCTGAAGTCATCACTATTTTATAAGGAATTCAAACTAAAATGGCTTGAGACATTGTGGAGTGTAATTGCAGATAATCTTTAAATAATTCTGTTAAATCATCATGAACAAGAATGACAGAATATAAAAGGTATACTGCCAAGGAATTGGTTTAAACATATCTTGCTTTTATAATAGTCTTGCACTACATTTTATACATTACAGTTTCTAATTTAATACAGTGATGTGCCACTGGAAAACCAAGAAAAATTCACCAGAAGAGAAACTGGGGGCAAAAAAAAAAGATAAAAGCTACCAAATTCTGAAAAAATGCAGATTTATGTTTTTGCAAAATATACTAACTGAAGTTGTGTAGAAACAATCACATGCTTTAAATAGCAGTTTAAACAGCAGCTGAATTCAAACTTTGTGTTTGAATTCAGCTTGCGTACAGAGCAAATTCGAGCTGTTTCATTGGCTGGGGGAAACTCACAGCTGATTAACCTACCAGGCTTTATCGGCTTTTCACACACTTTTGTTATTGGTTTTGACCAATAAGATGAACATTGAAAAAAACACATGGCTACTTAACATTTCCACCACCACAATGCAGTATTGCATGTTTTTGTCCTTTGTTTTAGCCTATCTTCAAAGATGTCCTATATATGAACTGCTAACACAAATCAGTCTGAAAGATTAAATTTCCGGTCTGAGGAACGGACCACAGACTTTGCAATTCAGTAACCTTTCCCATCTCCCACAGTTTCTGCAGCTAACACCCCAGCCTACTAGAGCAACCCAAGCCAGTTTCCCATTGGTTAGCCCCAAGGCACAGAGGAGCATATCTGTAGCCAACCTTGACGTGCTAAACTAGGACGCTGAAGGGGACAGAAATGGGTGGAGAAGAGTGCAGGGGAGTGAGAGCGTATTGAGGAGGGAGAGAGTTTGGGGGGGTGGAACCAAAAAACGTAATGAAAAGCTGCTGAAGGTGTGGCAGGAATAAGGAAGTGAGGCTGATGGAGGAGTGGGGGCAGAGAAAAACGGGGAAGGGGGAGCGGTGGGGGAATCTGAGTGAAGATGGAAAATAGAAGTACAGGGAGGGAGAGAATAGGGTGGATTTTGGTCATTTGTACTCTAGCTCCATCTGCGCCTGGTCTCTGTCTCCTCCTTTTCTCTGTTCAAAAAAATGGAAAAATCAATACGCCCACGCTCTGATATATCCCCACATGAACCGAATCATTAAAAATATATAATCAAATACCTTAATCATCATTTTTTATCACCGTTACCATCATCACAAATGACAACGGCCACAGATATCAGTATATCCTGAACATGGCTGTAACATAATAACCCAATCAATGACCTTCTAATTATTCCAGTGTCGCAGTCGATTGTCCAGTTGAAGCAGTTCTGCAGCCTTGACTCACAGAGCACACATGGAGGCAGACGGCCTGCTGTCAAATGCAGAGAGCATAACTGAAGCGGGGCTGTTGTAAGAAGAATATCTGACTTCTCAGCTTCACAACTCAATCCAACTCAGGGTCGCTGTGTTGCCTAGTAACGATGGCACACCACTGACCTTATCTATGTGGTCATAAAAATGTATGAAGGAGCCCCTCCTGGCCCCCCACCACATTGCTGTCCAACCTCCTCCTTTCTTCCTATCGTTCAGGCCTTCCTACAACCACTCTACACCCCCTACTCTGGTGGGTGGGTGGTGGGAGGCTGAGATGATGCAGATTGCATACTATGAAACTGATAGATAGCTGTAAGAACAGAGGGACACAGTCAAGCGCAAAGGAGACTCAAGAGCGCTCTGCAAGGTGAGCTGGTGCACCAGCCCTCAGCGCAATATTCATTCAGTGTGGTGTCTTCTCAGAGAAACAGAACTGAGTATGGGAATAACGTAGATGCCATGCAAATATTGCATGGCAAGTGTGTGAGAGCAATTTGCTGGTGAGAGATGAGGTGTACCTGATCTCCATTCACTCATGGGAACAAAGAGCCAGGTTCAGTGCGTGTAATTGGAAAAACCTTGGAGATGCCCATCCTAATGAGGGAGCAAACTCCAGGTGTCGCATTGGATGCAACCTCTGGGAGTCACACTGGGAATGTAACACACACACCTGCTCCATCTGTCAGTCCTGTGATAGAGAAAAGCAACTCCAGCGATACTCTTCGCAAGGCAAAGCGGAAATAAAAAAGAAAATAGATTGAGAATTTAACTGCATCAGACAGATTTAAAAGATAACGTATCCACACCACTAGACCAACACAAAATTGGGATATGTAAGGTACAAGTAAACAAACTGTGCAAAATCTAACACCTCTTAGTACATTATGAACTTGATAATAAAATATTTTGTAAGACCACACTACAAATGCCCTGAATTTCTGCACGTAATCAAGTCCAAAGACTTCAGAGCATGTTACGCTACAATCCGTCCTTCATCGTTTCATACATACATTCACACAATGATAGTAGTAAGCTAAGAGACTGACAGAAGTCACCTCACCCCCACCAGCAGACAAGGTGGGTGAGGTATATTGCCCAAGGACAAAATGAGCTGGACAGATCAGAGTTCAAGTCGACAACCCTCCGATTATAATACAGCACAAACACCTACCCTCTCAACTATAATCTCTCATTTCACAGAAATGAAAACATTTATAATGTCTATCATGAACAACTGTGGACAAGACGCTCTGTTTACGTCACAAACTCTGTTCCTCCAGGAGCAGAAAGGGATCTTTATGGCCCCACTTAGTGCGGAATTAAATTTAGGGAAACATGCTATTTCGTTCAACCCATTTCACTCCAGTTATTAGACAGTAAAGCAATCAACATGGCGCCACGTGCCAATTCAAATATTCGCCCTTAAGCGTCCATCCTACGTAACACAGAAGTAGATCACATATAACTTTTGTGGAATATTTTACCATTTCATAAACTGACGTTTGCACTGGGAAATAATGAACAGGAATGTCAGTTCGTCTTCAATCCTATCGAGCCTCAGCAGACATGGTAGCGAAGGCCACAGCCTAACACTCAGCATGGTTCATGCTGGGTGAAATGATCCAGGTTCTGGACTACAATCTGCATTTGTAGTCCAAACCAAATGCAGATTGGGAAAATTGTACTAGTTTCCTATGTGGCTATTCTTACAGTTAACAATTGTAAGCTATAATGTGGGTATAACTTACTCTTAAATTTGCATTTAACCGGTGAACAAATATAATAAAGTATGTTTCAAGTATTTTTCATTTAACTTGTCATAGTTGTTTTTCACAGCATATACAGCTCTGAAAAAATTAAGAGACCACTTAAATGATCAGTTTTTCAGATTTTACTTTTTATAGGTATATATTTGAGTAACATGAACATTGTTTCTTTTATTCTGTGAACTGCTGACAACATGTCTCTGAAATGCCAAGCAAAGATTTAGGATTTATTTTCAGAAAATGAGAAATTATTAAAACAACAAAAAAAAGAGGAAGTGCTTTCACATCTCAAATAATGCAAAGAAAACAAGTTCATATTCATTTAGAAACAGTAATACTATTGTTTTAACTCAGGAAGAGTTCAGAAATCAATACTTGGTGGAATAACCATTAGGTTTTCAATGGGGTTCAGTGCAATGGTCTCTTCATTTGTTCCAGACCTGTATATGGAGATCATTCTAGACTCATCCTAATATTTCTTTTTTCGTCTTTCAATTATTGTTCATAACTTCAGCTACATATTTTTATTTTGTTAATTGATTTTAATCAGATTTTTGTATCTTTTCTTGGAGGGTCTAACCAAAATGTAGTTGTTTAACCTGACTAATGATGAAAAGAATAGATTTTATTTTGCAGGTTCCTATATCTCCATTTTAGTTAGTCCTTAGTCTACTCCACAATAGGCATCGGTGTGTATTCTTAAATCACTCTAGTGAATTTAGACTGATTTCTACAAGTTGGGTTTTCACAGGTTCCATGTGGGCCTCGGTGTGAATGATTACAGGACCACTTCATTAAGCATATCCCACTCGAGAGCAGTGCCCTAAGAGCAACTCGGTAATGAGGATGTCCACAGCCTAACACCGCTCTCTCGCCCACAGCTACAGCAACATCTGCTCTGTTTCACCCAGAGCATCAGGTGGGATCCATGGTTTTTGAACAAACACAGAAAGCCCATGTGTGTCTCTGTTTGTGTGTGCAAGCTGTGGAGTAACTAGGGAGACTGGTGTGGGTATGACTAGTGCCTTGAGGAGCGCAAATATGGGAGCATGTAACTCCCATCACAGCCTTTTCAGACGATAGCCTATATGACTCACATATGTCAGTAAGGCTTTTTCTCTGAATGAAAAAACAAATACAGATACCCTGCAGAGGGTAAAACTACCACCACAGGGGGAACAGTAAGCGTGAATAGCCTGTGAGAGAGTGCTATCCCCTTCGTCATGCTTCGAGACTGAGAGCACAAATTCAGTTAAAAGTAACAATCTTAAAAGACACATAATCCAAATCATCTCTTCTTCATAAAGTAAGAATCATGCAGTGAGAGAGTCTCCATTAACTTACTGTTAGTCCATTTAAACCTCATCTACACGCTCATCCTTTCTTGTAGAATCAGATGTGAATATGAACACCTTGTTAGAGAGCTGACAGGTCTGTGAGGGAAAGAATTTGAAGCAGCTCGTTATGAAAAGCAGGCTAGCTACAGCATGTAAAGAAAATGTCAAAACCATAAGAGTAATAAACAGTGGCTGTTATTTAAACTATGAAAGTGCTAAAGTTTTTATCATTGTCTTAATTTGAAAATCAATTAGCAAAGAAAAGCTAAAGCTACAATTTATCTGTTTAAACATTTGAATAAACTGGTGCTAAAGCTAATTGACCCCATCCACCCTGCTAATAAAACAGTATGCTAGATTGGATCCCCAAATGAGATTTGCCTCAAACATGTGAACAATCTGCCCCACTGTGATCCCCATTTACTGCTCATCCAGCTCTATCATGTCTGTGCTGTAATTACGCCGCATCCTAAACGGCAGCAGATTCAGCAAATCTCTCATCGGCATTATAGACTTACAGTGATTGGGCTACGGGGCTGATTATCGTGAGGCTCAGAGATGCTAAAAGGACAGGGAGGTGGGGTGGACTGGTGGAGTTACAATACTGTTTCCGTAGTCAAAATAGTACTGGAAGACTTCACTTTTTATCATTGTATATCAAAAAAGTCCCTGAATAAAATCCGGTAAAAAATTTTTGTCTTACAAAATCACCCAAATTGGCAAAATCCAGATTGAAATCCAACTGGGAATCTGATTTGAAAATTAATTTTCTCCTTCCACACTTTGAATTATTTTGCAACGAGAAATGGGTAGGAAGAAAAAGGTGGTTCCACAAAGTTTTGATTCAGAGTAACGATTACAAATCCATGCTACACTTTTCATATTTTAATTTGTAGAAAATCTCGTTGCATTTTCTTCTATGTCACAATTATGCACCATTTTGTGTTGTCTTATCACATAAAATCCCAAGAAAACACATTAAATTCAGGGGTTGTAACATGATTAAATCTAACAAGTTCTACTTTTGAAAGATTACGTATGACCTACATTTCACCTCTAAAACATGGATTAATCCATATTCAGTGAGCAAAAACCCGCTCACTAGTATTAACATCTCATGATGTTAATATTAGTCTTAATAGTTTAAACATAAACAGAAGCATGACTAATAATCACAGACAAATACTCTCAAAGCCAAGCTAGAAGGTTTTCATCTTTGTTCGCATGGTAAAAACAAGAAAAGAGGGACCTGGGAACATATGTGATAATGTAGAGTGCTCTCCTCCTCTTTATCAGCTGTAATGATCAGAGCTGTGAGGATTAGGTACCAGTGTCCCAGTAAAGAAGCTTTGTGATGCCAAATGTAGGACCACTGGCTCCCTTAATCTGCCTTATTTGTTCAGCCACAGATGCTACAGCTTCCTCGGATTGGATTAAATACGCTAGAACGGTGTGGAGCGCCTTCTTGTGGCTGAAGAAGGAACTGCATGGGAGACGCCGGGTAGGAAACAATGGATAAGCAGATAAAGGGCCTAAACATAGAATAAAACTCTGTATCAAATGTCCTATGAATTAAAGTACTGAAGCAAAGCTGTGACAAAATTTATATTGGTTGACAAATTTGTTTGAATCAACGTTAAAACAATGATAAGCAATGCAAGGTTTGCTCATTTACATCAGCCTTTAATGCCAACTGTGGATAATCACTATTTTATTTCCTTATTGTGAAAGTAATTTTATAGGTTTGATATGTCGCACTATGCAATAATGTATTTGAAGTCAGACATGATGTATGCCTGAAAACTCACCAAGCCGCTGACTCTTCAATTCATAACCTTTCCTTTTCTGAAAAGAGAAAAGAAAGCTGAGATTTGATTCTCAGTCTCACCTACAAAGGAGGTCAGGAGACAAAAAGAGTGGAGAAATCTTGTCACCACAGGACACTGCACACATGATCATCCACAAGATTCACGGTACTTCCCCTGTTTTTATACTCTCAGGCTATGGAACTAACACAGCCAAAGGGATGAAGAAACAGGAATTGTGCCTAATTGGGTCATTCACATGAACCAGTGCATGACAGGCGGAGCACCGGAAACCTATCTGTCACAGTCTCTCCCCACGTTATACAAGTTATCCAAACTATAGGGATTAACTTCAATGAGAGAAGTTGAAATCATGTGACAGTTTATCTAGGGACTCATGTGGCTATCAGTGTGAGACACTGTTGTCTCTGTGTGAAACAGGCAGCATGGAGAAGGCCTGTAACATTGATCTCGCCTTACCACTGGGATCTTCTTCCTCTTTCTCGAAATTGTTAGCGTGGGAAATGAGACTGTCTAAGGTAAAGGGAAAAGAAAGAATATCTTCCTTTCTCGGCACATAAATTTTTTAAAAAAAAAATCTAAGTTTTTGTTTTTCGTTGTGCATATTAAATTGAGCTGATGATGGAGAACATTCCCAACGGAAATGCATTTCTTTAGTGTCTTGTGCTGTGTTTATATGCAGCTAATAATTCTTGGATCTTATTTAAGTAACCATTTTATGTAACTGTAACATGCTGTATTTCTATGGTTTGTTAAGAGTAGCGCGATACCTCATCAGAAAAATACATTTCATTTTTGTTGTAAAGGTTGAGTGTATTATATTTTCAAAACAATTGATACATAATAAAATGATTTTAAAAAACTATTATGAAAACATTTCCTTTAAAAAATACACTGCATTAAAAGGTTAAAAACACATTTAATGCCTTACAAATAGATTAATCACATTTTCTCATCTTACATCTATAATTTTTTATGTATTTTAATAATATGCAACAAAGAATTCCATAATTGTAAAGTGGAAGGAAAGGTATACAAGGTTTTCTCTATTTTAAAATTCTTTTTGCAGTTTGCCATAAGCAAACTGCAAATAATACTTATCATAACTTACTTTCAACAATGGCTTATTTTAGATTAGATTAGACAGAACTTTATTCATCTCTCATGAAGGTTTTTCTGGGTCTTCAGTTTCCAGCAGCAGCATACTGACAGAGAAAACCTTTTAATCTTCTGTAAAAACTAAAAAAAAAAAAAAAAAACATTATTGTGACTTGAATGTTTATCCTTTCATCAGATTCTCCCATTTGATATGAGATTCTCTACAGCTCCTATAGAGTTAACTTGAGCCTCTGGTCTTCCTTTCTGACTGGCTTCACGGTGTAGGGGGACAGCCATATCTCAATAGCTTGAAGTTGTGTCCCATCTTTTCTATTTTAGTTTGATATAGTGATATAGTTTTGGACATTTTTCAATAATTCTGTTTTAAATTTCTCCACAACTTTCTCCCTGAGTTGTCTGCTATGTTTCTTGGTCTTTGTGATGCTGTTAGTTCAATAATGTTCCCTAACAAACCTCTAAAGGTAAGGGCCTTCATAGAACAGCTGTAATTAGACTGAGATTACATTATACACAGGTGGACTATTTACTCAGTTTACTAATTAGCTGACGCGTAAAGGCATTTAGCTGCAGTAGATTTACTTCATGAATATCAGAGTAAAGTGGTCTGAAAACAAATGCACATCACACTTTTCAGATTTTTGTTTAGAATCTTTTTAAAAGCATACATTAATTTCCCTCCAATTCACAACTACATATTACTTCTACCCTCAAAGGAGAACAAATAACTCATAAAAAGCTAGTTAGAATTGTGACCAAATCTATACTGAATCATCAGTCATTTTGCTGGATTGATTAATGCTATTTCTGTTTGTTTAATCTTTTCAGTAACCAAGACAAGACCGCTTGATAGACAGAACATTTAATTTTAACCATGCCAATCTCAGTCTTACAAAGATCTTTTTGCTATACCTTGACATACAGTTAAACATAGTCTGGATGATACATCTGTCAGGCTGGGTGTCCAGTTTTTACTGATTTTTACTTAAATTTCTCAGTGACACATCCACTTTGCACCAACAAGTGTATTTTAGACTCTACACTTCTTCCACATTACTCAGTTAATATTATCACAAATATGTTAACATCATCAGGACAAAGGTTAACATTTAAAGAAAATTGAATGGTGTGCTGAAAAAAAACACAACTTGTAAATATTACTACTACTACCACTAAAAGTGATAATAGTTCGTTTTACATTCACATACTTAATACATAATTACTGATGTCTTGATCTGAAATAAATATAAAAATTACACCTTAATCTTTTTTTAAACTTTGTTTTGCCACTGAAATTCTTCACACTTTGATACAACCAAAGAAGCAGAGTATATTCAATAGGAAATACTTTTAGTCAAAAATATGGCAAAAATTTAAAAAAAAGCCATTAAATCAAAGCCAACACTGATTTTGTTGTGTGCGTGGCCGTTCACACTTCCAAATATATGCGACTTGTGATCTCCAGTAAACGGCAAAACATACGCAAAAACCTCAAACATGTCGTCACACAGTGTTTTATTAACCGCTAAAAAAAAAAAAAGAAAAGAAAAAAAAGAAGTGCTCAGTGTTTGCGGAAGTAAATGTGGATGCTAATAGTGGAGCATATCTTACGATTTTAAAGTGTCTGTCGACAGGAGCCAGCTCATTAGCAACGCGATGCTCATTGCAGTCCACCATGACTGATGATCAGGACGCAGAATAGTTTGTCGAGGTTGGACGAATAAGTTTTGGCCATACAGATTCAGGCTCAAGATTATATATGTATGGATTTAGGACCACATATCCAAGTATCCTGGGTCGCATTAGAACAAGTCCGATCTGTGTTGTTAAGACTGTCATGAAAATATCACATACAGGCATCGGATTTGGGTCACTTCAGGCTGCTGGCTGCTTAGCCTAATTTTCAAGGCATCCATGTTGGATTTTGAGTTCAGAGTTACGAACCCTCATACTTTCCAAATTTCAGGTAACATTTATCCTGACTAACATAAACGGTGTCTAAACACACCGTTTAGACAATATGTTTAAACGGTGTGTTTTTCCTTTTCTTCGGGACAGAATAATAGAACGACAACGCCCTGTTCTACTTAAAAGAAAATCTTTTTAAAAAGAAAAAACACTTTAAAAAGTGTTTAATGAAGTGGTGGTTGTTATTAAATAAGCGCCACCGCGCAAGGCAAATAATAACATTGGATATATTAGCTTATCTTTTCCAAAAACAGCCTAGAGTAGTTTGTTGAAATAATGTGTCACCAATCTCGGAAGATAAGGTGAAAACAATGGGATCAAGACCGTAAAAATATGATCAACGGTTCATTTAGTTACCTTTCAAAATAAAATCAAAATATTTCAGTTTTAGAAAGTTACTCAAAGTGCAAAAGAGGACAGTTTTAATGTTATTAGAGTACACATTTGTGTCCCATTTGTCATATCAGAAATAATATTTCTCAAGGTTTTTGTTGTTGTGTTTAATCATCACGTAACAGTGAGCGTTGTGTTTTCTTTACTTTGAAAGTCAAAAACGGAAGCCACCTCTTCCGTATTATGAAACTTAACAAGGTTGGAGGTGTGGATGGAGGCGAAACTTTGATAAAAGTAGCGACGGCGAGAAGTTTCTCTTTCTTTTTATTGCCAATCATAATCGTCTGGCTTTGGGAGCATGTCCGGTTTGTTTATGACGAAGGAAAGGCTCCGTTTCCACGATGGCGACAGCAACCCAGCTGCTGTTCCTATGACATGACAGCAGAGCCGAAAACTTCAGGAGCCAAAGTTTGAGCAACAACTTCGTCGTAACTATTTCAGTTATTAACGTTAGAGGGGGGAGGAAACGGCCACAACAATGGCAAACATTGCTTTGTTTTTGATTTGGGCATTTGTTTTTGGTCTCAATTTCGGAGCGACGGACTGTCACTTTTCAATACCACTGAAAATTTATCCGGGGAAATATAATTTCACCACTGAGGCCAATTTGTCTTCTGTCCGGGTGGTAGCGCTGAAATCAGATGGAGAGGGTCTCTCTCTGGCCTCTGACCCCAGCGGCACGGTCAATTTTCTGGACATGGTCAACAACCTGCAAGGGGACTCTGGAAGAGGCTACTACATAGAAATGTCTATTGGCACTCCTGGTCAAAAGGTACTCTATCACCTTCACAAAATGTAAATATGTGTTTTAATGCCTCATTTGAATTAACAGTTGTTTTTTTTACTTAGTTTATTGTACTTTGCTTTTAATGATATCGTGCTTGCTGTCGGTCCATTCACTATCTTATGGAAGGTACTTGAATACTAATTATTTCAGTGTAACATGAAGGAAGGGAATAGTTTATGATAAGAGTGACGTAGTTTATTATGAGACTTTATTAGCCTTTTTAATCAGGGACCATTAAGGTAAGACTGAGCCAGAGCTTTGCTGCAGCTGGCTTTACCAGCCTTGGGGTCTGTAAGGTAGGCTACAGCTTCTCACTCACATGCGCTCACATGATGCTGCCTGTGAGGAACAGTGTTTCTTTCCAGGCAGCTGACTGGGATTATGAGGCTCCCATGGAGCAAAGAGCAGCCCCAGACTTGTAAAAAAATAAATAAATAAATAAAATAAGAGCTAATCCCTTGTTCTCTTTTTGTTAGCTTGGTAGGTAAGCTAACAAAATCTTCACAAATATTTGGGTGTCAAAACAGACATTCATCTGAAATGATACTGAGATCATTTCTGCAGGTTATAAATGAGGAGTGTTGCAGGATTATAATTCAAAAATTCTAATGGATATTTCTCAGTTTATATTAAAATCTGAGAAACTTTATGACACAACAATGTGCCTAATTGTATGCTTCGTTCAAGGCATTGACACTGAATATTCAATAATCTTTGATCAATGTTATGCATTTTTAGGGATCAGAATAAGTGTCCATTGACTTCGATTTATTAAACCACATTTGTTATTGTAGAATATAGTTTCACCATTATAAACAGCAACAGGGGATATTCTGCCTTAAAACAAAAACACATGCAGCTTGCAATATTTTTCAAATTAAACATTTATGCTCAATCCTGAAAATATTTCTAATACTTTTTTATCAATCTGGACCGTGCACAGGCTAAATAATTATGTCCTTACTGAACAAATCAGCTGACTTTTTGTATATTAGCACTTGAAAACTCTTAACTAACTGAGTGATTGGTTGATTTCTCAAAACAAATTAATCAAACTTTGGACCAGAACTGTAGCAATAAGCCCCAGTTGTGTTGCTAAATAAAATGAGAAATTCAGGGTAGGTTTACTTTACATTGTAATTGGACATATTTTTTAAAACAGAAACAAAAGAGGCAAATAAAAGCTGTTTTTTTTTCTTGGTGACGGGACAGCCACGGGCATAATCACCAATCCACCATTTTCAAAGAAAAAAAATTAAGGGAAATGTTTTAAATGTTTTTACATGGAAAAATACCCTAGATTTTTAGCTGTTAATTGTAGCTACCTACATGTAGAGTCCCACAGAAATAAACACTATTGTGAAAAAGGGACACTTCATATATTGAGCAGCTGCAACTCTGTTGCTAAACAGAACACAATATGTATTCATTAATATTTTGAAAAGTAAACAGCTTACAATAAAGATCTCATTGCACCACTTGCGGAAAAATAGTCCAAACAGCCACTGCAGTAATCCAAAATAAGATTTAACCACATTTTTTGGGGGGTTTGCCAGCATTATTTACAATTTATTGTGATTATTACATTATTGTTTATGCTAATCATGATTATTTTTTCCCCTTGATACCAATAAACTGTGTGGTAATTGGCCATCCCTACCTCCTGTTTTATTTCTTTGAGTCGCAAAGAAATTCTCTCAGGGGTAATCTGTCATCATTTTATTCATCTAGTAATGTAAAGTGCCTAACAAGATCATGTTAATGATTAAGAGGGGCTAAATGTGCACGAGTGGGGAATTAAGAATACATGAGGCCTTAGGGGTGGCAGCGATTTGCCATTGTGCTCTGAGTGGAAGCGTTTGAAGCAGAGCTTAAACCAAAGGTGAATTATCTCATTAGTAAGTTGACCTGTTGCCCCCGGGCCTCTCAAGTTAAACAGATCAGAGCTTTTAAGACTCCTGTGGTGAAGCTTTAGTTTCTCAGGCTCGTAGAGGCTGGTATGAGGCTACAGAGAACATGTCAGAGAAATCAAAACTGTCCTTTTAGAAAATATGAGGAACATCACTGGTTTGGACATTTATCTGAATATACAAAGCATTAAAAATTTAGTTTTTTCTCAGTTTATAATCTATTAAAAGCAACACTGAATTACTGTAGGGCTTCATAGAGTGCATGAAAAGCAAAACATTTTCTAGTTGAATTACGACGAGACAAAAGAATAGTTATTTATAAACAGTTATCAGATAACTGGAAAAACACACTTACAGTACCGTCATGTGAATCTTTCATAAAATCTCCAAGTGTTCCTCATAGTTTCACATTCCACTTAATAGGCAGGTGCTACAATGATAGATTCAGACATTTAAAGTATTTCCCTGCTTATGCATGGATTGGTAAAAGTTACTCCCTGTATGATAACCTTGAATAAACCACCACAACTTCATGGTAATACACTATTTCTATTTCTATATGCAGTTAGCCCATGCTTTTTCATAACAGAAATCAAACAATTTGATTTAAAATGTGTTTAACAATCTACATTTGGATGTCATAAGCATTAAAGATTTCATGCAGCAATTAATTAACCAGGGATTAAAATCAACCAGCAGATAATAAAAGCACCAAAACAAAGATATCTGTTTTTGGTTTGGTTGTATTTCAGTTAATTTCCAATTCATGGTTAAAACTTCAACTTTAAACCTCTCAATAAACAGCACTTTCTCTGATGTGATGCACTTTTTATGTTTTGACTACAGCTAAAAGAAAGTGAGATGCTGCGGGTTAGGGACATTAAGAGGGATAATCTCATAACTACTTCTCTTCGATGGAGGCGTGGGATTAAATACCACCTACTTCTAAAAGAGGAAACCTGCAGCTGGTTTCTCTCCTTGTAGTCAACGATTGTTATATTTACTAGTAGAAATAAAACAAAAGACCACACAAATTAGTTCCTATGTGTCACCGTGGGCAAGAAAATTGGAACCATCAGATCATAGTGAGGCCCTATGAAATCAGATTTGTTTTTGTATTAATTACATTAGCCAGTCCACTATGCAGCTAGTGATGTCAGCAGTTACACCTATGTGTTATGTGATGTGACAGGTGAACAAACACCTGTTTCAGGTTGCTTTCTCTGGACGCAGACCCAACAAACAGGGTGAAAAGTAAATACTGCTATGACAGTTTTAGGAAATGAACCCACATGACTGGTTTGTGTTGTATAGTCTTACACTTACAGTGTCTTTTATTGGCAGTATTTCTGTTTAATGTTAAACACAGTTAAATTGTAGATATGACCATTGGGTAGTGTGGAAAAGTTCAGAAAAGTATTTGTATTTCTTGATTTTACTCTTTATTTTGTTGTGTAAGTGCTACAATCTTCTGTCCTTTTTATGTGTCCTTTCGATTTTTCCTTATTTCCTTCCTTTCTCATGCACTCACCTCCTTTCCTTGTGTCCCTCCTTTCTCTTTTTCCATCTTCGTGTCATACCTCTATTCTTCCCTTTGGACCTTTCTGGTTTTTTCTGGTAGAATACATACTTTAAAATAAAAGTAATGAACGACAAAGCCACTGACTGGGGGTTAACTTTTTTGTTCTTCAAACAACAATCTGATAGGATGCTGGAAAATATGATTTTTTTTGTGCAAGCTGTAGATTGTTTTTTTTTATTTTAAAGAAATTGCATGAATGATCAAGGGTTCTGAAACACTTAAAAGCTGAATAGATTTAATTGCACTTTCCACCAATCGGATGGTTGAATAACCAAAAAACAATAAATATGCTATTGAGCTCATGTCTATTTATTCTTTTTTTTTTTTTTTTTTAGAAAAAATGGTTTTTGAATTAAAAATGTTGCTTATTTTGTTGGTTATGGTTATAGGCATTTGTTTCTTGTAATTATCTTACAAATAATGGAAATCCAAGATTCAGTGTCTCTGAAAATCAGAATACTGTGAAGAAGGTCATTATTATGTGACATAGATGGGATTATAATGCAAAGAAAAAAGCAGCTTCACCACCTTTTGATATTTCTTCCCAGATGAGCCGGCCATTAAACTTTGCTTCTCTTGGCATAATTACAGCGAGTCCATTAACATCAGTTATTCACGCCAGCGGAGCTCAATCCACTTCGGTTTAAATTGGTTATTTGTTGCCAGAATGTCCTGTAATTCAATACGATTGGGTCACACTCTCGGTATTATACTAACTAAATCATGATGTGATTACAGGGCTGCGGTGTTAAACAAGGCGCTATTCAAATCAGCCTCTAATTGCTGCATCTGTTAACATGTGGCACAGCCGGGCTGAGAGAGGCTGCGGAGAGCCTCACATCTGCTAATTGCTACAAACAGGTAGCAGATGCGCGTTGCCACCACGGAGCCGCTGCCAATTAGGCAGTGAGTGTTCAACTGCAGGCTGCCGCGATGCGAGAGCGAGAGAGAGAGATTTGCCTCAGGCTCGGGAGCTAAACCAGAAGAAGATGTGGGACATGGAGACGAATAAAAATGCCCTTACTGTCCATCCTCACAAGTATTTTCCAGTCAGGCTTGTTTGGCTTGTTTAGGCAGTGGATTGCTGCCATGGACAAGGTGATGATGTAAAATTTTATGGTCATTGGACCAGAGCTAGACCAGTAAGGAGAAACCCATAAGCCTAAACAAAGCCTTACAAGAACAAGTTAATAAAAGAAATCATGATTGATCTTTTATGTCATTGTTTCATAAGGTATGAGTACACACCTTAGCTTAACAATAAGGAAGTGTTCATGAAACAAGTTTTGGAGCAAAGCATGAGGAAGTTATTTCTGGCATGACTCTCTGCACTTTTAACATTTTTAGCTCCCTCCTGCTAGTCCACTCTGTTTACAGTAAAGGAAGACTGATCTTAGTTAGATTGCGTCTGTTTGCTGCTGATTGAAGGACTAAAGATTCCACAGCCCTTAGAGATCGCCAAATTTGTTTTAGATGTGGGAGGAAAGAGGTGGTTGTGGGACCTTGTCATGGCAAGGAATCCTTTTCAGTGACTGTGGATTTGGCCTGTGCTTTAGTCGAGGAGGTGACAGAACTCTACTGGCTAATTAGTTCATGCTCGCTGACTTGATGCCTGGAAGACAGAATTATATCCACTGCTGCTCGCCATTCCCCACATGACACATACCCAAACGGCTGGCTGGGTCATACGGTCATGTCAGGCGCTCGAGGCTGTCATGTTCGTCTCCCAGATAGCACATTAGAGAGTAATTATGTCACAGTCTGTATGCTGTATTTTGTGTGTGTGTGGCTTAACAGCAGTTTTGTGTGATTGCGGAGTCTGCGGGAAGAGTAATGTGCCAAGTTAATCTTTCTTTTTCCGCCCAACAAAAAAAAAAAGTCAAACTTACAGTAAACTCTTAAGACAAGGTTTTCTTTTTCTGTTTTAATACCTCTAAATAAAATATAATGCAACTTAAAACTCTGCTTGCTTCTGCTGTCATTTTCTCATGGTGTTGTTTTATGAGTTATTTCTGTAAGGACATGTACTTGTATCAGTTGTTAAAGCAAACTCTTCCTTGTGTGTTTCAGCTCAACATCCTGGTGGATACAGGCAGCAGTAACTTTGCTGTGGCTGCTGCTCCACACCCACTCATTACGCGCTACTTCAACACTGCACTGTGAGTGGCACACACACACCTCGTGTGGCAAAATTCACATGCTCCTGAAAATAACACGAGGCTACAGTTGTAGATCACAGAAATAATACATGCACTTCTGAGAATTATTTTGGTAATTCAGTGGAAATCATTTAGTTTCTAGATGCATAACAAACAGAGAGATATATTTGCAGACTCTCTTTCTGTTAATTTTGATGAGTATGGTTTACTGCTTACGGAAACCTAAAACTCAGGTTCTCAGCAAGAATAGAACAACCAAAATAAACATTGTTTTTAATACAGAAACTTTATGCTACATCCATTTTATGGCTTGTACCATCATGGTATAGAATGACTTGACAATTGTGAAATAGTCATTGACTCCCTCCAGAAGGAGACGGTAAGCCACAAAAGAGCATAGTTACAGAAGCTGAGTGCTCTATCCAAGTATATTAGTGGAAAGTTCACTTTCCACTATATTAGTGGAAAGTTCACTTTCCACTAATATAGTGAAAGGAAAAAGTGTGATCAAAAAGTAGACAAGTAGTGGGACAACAACAGCCTAGCAAGCATGGACTGCAGTGGGAGTCAGGACTTTAAGAGCCACCACACAGATGCAGGACATGGGCTGTGTTACATGTATCGTATTAAGCCACTACTGAACCAGAGATATTTAAAGCATCATCTGGGCTAAGAGAAAAATAAAGATTGGACTCAGTAAGCCAAAATCTTTATTTCAGATTTTGTAAAATTTTGCCTGTCATTTGGAAATCATGGTCCCAGTATTTGGAGACAGACTAGAGAATCCAAGTTGCTTGAGCTCAAGTGTTAAGTTTCTAGTCAGTGATGATTTAAGGTGCTAAGTCCTTTGATGGTGTTGGCTCACTTCCAGGAAATGTTTGAGCTCTTCATGGTTTCTTCTGTTGAAGAGCTTTATGGAAATGCTAATTTCATTTTCCAGCAGGGTTTGGCATCTGCCCAGACAACCAAAAATATGAATACATGTGTTTATTATCATGGTATCGCTGTGTCCCTGACCTAAGCCACATGGAGAAAACTATGGTATGTTGTGAAGAGGAAGATGAGACACCGGCGCTTCAGCCTGATCGACTCCATGCGATGCCACATTAATTAATAATTCATACAATAGAAAACCAGATGAAGTATTGAGTTTGCATACTGTAATACATGGACATACATTTCAGTAGGAAAACAAAAAAAAATTTATTGGCTTTAATACTGGAAATTTTCTAAGAAATTATATTTTGGTACTTTCATGAGTTGTAAGCCACAATAATAATCAAAATTAACAGAAATAAAAACTTTAAATTAAAAATTTTTAAAGTGCAACTGCAATCTTTGCTCTTTATCTTAGGTATTTTTATATTTTTTTCCATTGTCTTAATGTTTTCTCTTTGTCTAAAAAATCCCCCACTATTTTATTTCCCGCTGTCTGTCTCCTTCCTCTCCCCAGCTCTAGTACATTCCAGTCAACTGGTCGCTCAGTAGCTGTCAGGTACACACAAGGCAACTGGGAAGGTGTTCTGGGAACTGATCTCGTCTCCTTGCCCAAGGGCCCAAATGGAACCATTGCTATCAACATTGCCGCCATCCAGTTATCTGACGGCTTCTTCTTACCTGGAATCGACTGGCAAGGTATCCTGGGGCTGGCCTACCCAATGCTGGCACGGGTGAGATGCAGACTCTTTAATTTTAACCCACTAAGACCTTTTATAAATATGTCTCAACAGGCTCGGTGCTAGCTGCTAGAAAGACGTCAATGCACACAATATTGAGTTGGATATAAAATGGTCAGAATCAATTAAATTGGATAGTTCAGCTATTAGCAGTACATTATCTGCATTAATATTGTGATTGTGTCCAATTTAATTTACTCACAAGAGCTGTTCCGGACGTTGCGGCCTCTGTCGGTTTCTCTTGACAGTGAGAGATACAGTTTCAGTATGCTGCTCCAGTTAAATAGGCTAGGAAAGATGCCATAAAGCCTTTACAATGTATGAAATGACTTTAAAAATAGATTGGTATTGTAACAATAAAAGGCTGTACAAAGGAAGATGATTTACTTGATATAATGTTTTGTCTTCCGTGCAGTACTGTGTAAGATCCCGCTCTGCATATCTTTTACGGTTCCGCATAACTTCAGTGTGAGATTTTATCTTAATGTAGTCACTGATGTTTCACATGGCAACAGAATGGTTACATTTTCTTAATTCATTTTCAGCAGCCTGTACTGTGATGCCTCTGCTTTGTTCTCTTAAAAAACTTTTTTTTAATTTGATTTAATCTCTTTTCCTCTATATCATTATGTATTTTCTGAATGAATTTGATACAGATACTGTAACTTTCTTCCTTTTTGAGACATTCGGGAGTCTAAAATTTGAATGCAGAGCTGTGAAAAAGTATTTACTTTTATAGATTTCTTCTTTTTTTGCTCTCTTGTGTCATTTGTACAAATGTTAATGTCAGACAATAATTTGCATTAATACAAAAAGCAGTTTTTGAATGATGGTTTAATTAATTAAAGGAAGAAAAGAAACTATCCAAACCAACCTGCCTCCTTTTGAGAAGTAATTATACTCTAAACCTAGTAACTGGTTGTTCCAACCTTGGCAGCAACAACTATTTGTGATAACCAGTAATTCATCTTTCACGTCACTGTGAAGGAATCTTGGCCTACTCTGCTTTGCAGAATTCGTCATCACCATCTTTGTCTGATTTTCATGTTTGTTTGATAATCTGAAGTGTAAGTGAAACACAAAAAAGTAAAAAAAACTGGAAAAGTTTAAATGGGTAAAGACTTTTTCATTGCACTGTAAATGTGAAATGTGACAAAATCCAAATTTCTTGACCTTGTTGGCTTTCTTCGACATGATAATTTAGTTTGGACCAACACAAGAGATTCTTTCTACCTGAGCTGACTGCAGTAACCTTTGGGATCAAATGCCAGTGACTAAAGAGCAGATATGCTCACACTGACCACTTTGTGCTTTTGTTGTGTCTGAAAAGATCAGGTTCAACTTGCCTGAGAACTATTAGTCATGCTTGGGATAACACAAAACTGACATGAACAACTTTGTCACCAAAAGAGAGAACATTGTTTGGTCAAAGGGCAGGACTTTTGTTTTGGACCTGCAGTTCATGCACATACTGTGGTTGTTCTTTTTGGTCAGAACATTTTTTTAACAATTACTTTCTTTCATTACTACATGTCTCGATCTACAGTTGTCTGCTATTGATGATTGTGTTTTTCTCAATATGTGTTCTAAATGAAAAAAGACCTGTTCCTATGACAGGTGGAAATTTCACTAATTAGATAACTTCTAAAAGTAGTCTATTGCAATAGATCTTTTACGAGTATTGGATGTAAAGGCGGTTTAATTCAAATATGTTCTATTCTGTTTTAGTTTTTATTCATTAAGAAAATGGAAACACCTTCATTTTCAGTCCATTTCACAATTATATGCTGTCTAGTGCATTACATAAAACCCCAACAAGGGGTAAGACTAGTCAATCCAGACAATGCATAAGCTTTTGTTCCAGTGTTTAAATTGACAGATGGTGATTGATTATGCCTTTCTTGTCTCTTGATCAGCCCGACTCCTCCGTGGAGCCGTTCTTCAACTCTGTGGTGAAGCAGCTGGGAATTTCCGACACGTTTTCTCTGCAAATGTGCGGGGCTGGACTGTCAGCCAGCAGCGCAGTCGACCCTCCTGCTGGCAGTCTTGTAAGTATCCGGCACGACTCTGGAGAAGTATACCTAAATAATACTTTATATACTAATTAATTTCGAAATCTGATTACTCTTTAAAATATTATTTGATATCAGCTTCGAGTTTGCAGTTTTAAACAGTACCAGTTGCGCTGAAACACTGAACCGCTGTTCAGCAGTTTCTACTCACATGATGATTTAACGCTAATTGATCAGAGCAGCCGAGTGTGTCTTAAAAACATAATAGTCGATGTGGTTGTGTGTCAGCATATTTTCCCTTTGGATGCCCACTCTGGTTAAAGAGTGACTCATTAAACTAAGATATCTTCCTGCTGAGAGCAGGTCTGTCTCTGCTCCACACACAACCTCGGTACCTCACATGCTGCATCTTCATCATGTGAGCCTCTGATGCTGACAGATGGATTAGATAGCAGGAGGTCCCTGTGTGTTTATGTACTATGCTGTGCCAGAGTGTGAGCAGATGGATAAACCTGTGTTTTTTTTTTGTTTGTTTGTTTTTTTGTAGATAATGGGTGGAACTGAACCAACTCTGTACCGAGGGTCGATTTGGTACACGCCTATCGTAGAGGAGTGGTACTACCAGGTGGAAGTTTTGAAACTAGAAGTTGGAGACCAAAGTCTGAATCTGGATTGTAAGGAGGTAAACATCAAACTCTGTATTGATTCTCTAACTGTACTGTCGCTGACTTTAATATAAAGAGCCACCCACATTTATTGGCACTCCTGGTAAAGATGTGTTAAAAACCTAATAAAAAAGCCATCTCGTCTTCTAGCAGCATGATCCCACATTGAAAAAATCTGAAAAAGTCCAAAGTTTAATTTCACTACATTTAATGAATAAGATAAAAATATGTGTTGAGAAATAGGTTTTTAATAAAATCCCAATTCTCTCGTCACTATCTGGCATATTCCTCTTTGGAACAATGCTCTTATTACCCATTTTCTGTTTACTTTGACACATTTTGAAGAATAAACTCATGTCTTAAATGGGCCTGTTTTCAGAAAATTGCTAATAGAGTAGAACAGTAGTAGGAGAAGTCACAGTGGTTAGAGACAAGAAAGACCGAGTCGGTTCACTTGAAGTGAAACACTTTGGATTTTATGAAACAAACTTGGGTTGTGATAACCAGAATTGTTCTGTGACCTGAAATTTAACCAGGGCATAAGCAATGGGCAACTAATACTGAAAGTGACTTAAATGTATTGAATATATTTTACAAAAATGCATACACAAGAGCTGTAAGTTAGTTCTCAAACTGTAAGCAGGTTTGTTTGATCAAAATAATAGTTATTACCAGTAATGACATGTTTTCTATATTCCTTGTAATGTATTTATAACTTACTTATTATATAATTAGTTTTTTATGCTTAGATGGTATAATTAATTTTCAACTTAGCATTTTGTTTTCTACATACAGTGGAATAACACTGTTGCTGGTAAATCATTGTGTTTAAAAATGTTATGTTATTCACGTGTAAATAATAATAATGAAAGGGATTTCAATAAGTACTGTAAAAAATCATAGCTATATTTTTCAAAATTAAGTAGCCCTACTATTGGGGTTCCCAGATGTTTTGGGAGAGAAGCAGGCCCACATCATCACAGCTCCTCTACCCGACTTAATAGTGAGCATTTGTAAATGTTAACCCTGGGTTTCACGTGATTAGACTAACCAGGAACCTTGGTTGGTGAAAAGTCTCACATGTCCAAAGCACACCGTTCTCAGTCAAGGTCTCAGTAGAGTTTAACAATCTCTACATATTTACATTTGTGATGGCAGGACATAACTCTCATTGGCAATTAGACTCTGTGTAATAACTGTTAATGAGACCTAGGATCTCAAAATTGCAAATAGAAAAAAAATTTCAACAACTTCAGCTTTTTTTTTTACAAATCTTTATTTCAGCACAGTAGTTGTCCTCAAGCTTCAAAGAAACTGTGTTTAGATCTAAAATAGAGAAAGATGTACTAGTTCGACAATGTCAAAGGTCATTTTTATTCTCAGTAGGACAATTATAAATGTAGCTGGTTTTACCTGCTTGTGAAAATTCGTCCTTGTATTTTATTCTGTTTTTTCCAGGCATTTCAGAGAAGCCTGTTGAACTAAGAAAAAAACACTGTTGGTGTCTTTCTTTCAGTATAACGCAGATAAAGCCATAGTTGACAGCGGGACGACACTGCTGAGACTTCCTATCAATGTCTTCAATGCAGTGGTAGAAGCCATCACGCGCAGCTCTCGGGTACGCTGCCTTCTTCTCACAGACAATGATGAGACATGCTGTCAGAGTAAAGGGATGCTGAGGAGGATAGCACACACTCACTGTTTAAGGATGCTGTAGTTGTAGGTAGAAGGGCTCATTGTTTTTCTGCTAGGAAAATAACTGTCTTGCCTTCAAGCAGATGGCCATTTGCAATCTTCTTTATGTTTTTTTAGCCTTTTGAGACTCAAGAACAACTTCAGCAATTCTTCAAGTATACTCTAATTCCTGCAAAGCTTGTAGATGAAAGATAACATCAAAACCTGCTTTGGTGCAGTAGTGACCTTCTGTTCTGTCTTCCTCTGTCTCTGTGATTTAGATCGAGAATTTTTCTTCAGGGTTCTGGGATGGCACCAAGCTTGCATGCTGGAAGAAGGACGAGAACCCCATGGAGTTTTTCCCAAAGCTTTCAATTTACCTAAGAGCCACCAACACCAGTCAGTCTTTCCGCATTACCATCCTGCCTCAGGTAGATATGCACAGAAATTAAAATCACAGCTCCACCTTTCGCCCATATCAGTCTCAAACTGACTAACGAGACATATTGTTTTGTCGTTCTGCAGCTTTACATCCAGCCGATCGCAGACACAGAAAACGACCTGGAATGCTTCCGTTTTGGTATGTCCCCATCATCGAACGGCCTGGTGATCGGCGCCACTGTTATGGAAGGTTTCTATGTTGTGTTCGACCGCACCCAGAAGAAACTGGGCTTCGCACTCAGCAGCTGTGCAGGTAAGAAAATGATGTACATAAGACTTCCACTCATTATAAATAGAATCAGAGCTTATTATGAGAAGGGTTTTTTTTAGTGTTATTTAGATGTGAGAATGAACATTTTTAGCATATATGTTGAATTGGTAATCATGTACCAGTGGACTTATTCTTGGTATCTCATTCATTTTTATTGATCATGTGTGCTAATCTTCAAAGTTTGGTATAATCAGATTATATTATTATTATATTAAGTTAATATATTTTGAATAAAAGTTGCAATCTAAAGTGCACTCATAATGGTTTTTACACTCTTGAAATTATTCAACTTATTTGTTTCTTCTCTAAGTGTGTTTTAAAATAAAATTTAAAGACAGGTTAATAAGTAGCAACATTTCAAGAAAAGGTTCAATAGCAGCCTAATGATGCATAACATTTCCGTACAGAGTTCCCCCACAGTCACTTTGACCTTTCTCCTCTTATATCCTGTTGGAGCCATAAGCTTGTATTTTATTGAGATTTTATAGACCTATATAAATTACTCCATAACTGTAAAATGGAAACAGAATAGTTTTCAGCATTTCCTACAAATAGAAATCTGAAGTTTTCCATGCATTTGTATTTAGCCGTCTTTGCCCACTTACCAATAAGCAAATCTAATCCATCCAATTACATTCAGATGTCACCTAGTAACTAAATTAAGTCCTCCTATGCCCAAGGTAATCTAAGTATAAAGTATAAAGCAAGCCACACAGAATAGTGGACCATAATTCTCAAAGCTTCCCAAGAGATGCAAAAGATTTTTTTCTTATTGTGTTCCCTCACAATAAATTAGCAAATACATCTTGGTCTATTTTACATACAGTCACGATAAGAAATGTCAATATAAAGTTGCACATATCTACACCTTCAAAAAGATCCTCAGTGGAAACGTGTGTCCAATATATATCAGGTAATTGGGTGTTCATGTTTGTTTGTATAATATATTTTGGTGGACAAATAACTGATAGCAGGAAATGGGACTGCGCATAACATTGGGGCCTTTCTAATCAGACTACGAAGCTGCTTAATAATCAGACCCTCTACTGACTAATGCTGTCAGTAGAGGGCAGTATTACCCCATAAAGATAATTTAAAATAGTCCAAATAGTTTGGCTTTTTTTTCCTTCTTACAGAAAGTTTCTGTCTTGTTTATGTTTCAGAGCAGGGATGGAAAGCTCATGATTGGCTGGCACTGTTTTCTCTCTGGCATTTTGCACATAAATTTATGGTGTGTTTGTATTCCAAAGAAAAACACATAAAATTTAAGATATCTCACAAATGAGAAAATAGAATAGTGTTGAAATTTCTTTATTGTTCCACAATAGGGAAACTTTGTTGCAACAGCTGCAAAGTGACAGGCTGTTGAAGCACATGGATTCACATAAAGATGAGAGAATATAACACACATGTACAGATTAAAATACAGTTATTAAAAATAGCCTATTCCGGTTCAAATTAATGTGCCATAGGTAGGTTAGTTTAAAAAAATTACGAAATGTGTAAATTTGTGTATTTAAAGACAATAAACTATTTATAAGTAACGATAAAAACTTTGTAACAGCAGAGATGTGAAGATATTATTTAAAATGAGTGATCACGCACACATAATGCAACGTGATTGGATTTGGGGAGAAGGGCGTGACTAATTTTCCACTCATAAGTCGCTCCAGAATATAAGTCGCACCCTCGGCCAACTATGAAAAAAAACTGCGACTTATAGTCCGGAAAACACGGTATATGTTAAATACTCATATTGTGACTTTGGACAGTAAAGCTCATCTTATCTTACGAAATGACTAGCAAATCCAATATTATTGCAAGTGGATGCAAACCTATTGCGAGGAAATGCAATAAGAAAGAAAATTCTTTGGGTCCCCTACAGGACTCCATATATTTCAAACTTTTATTTGTCAATTTAAAAATAAATAACTAAATCAAGTTTCATTTTCCTTCCACTTCACCTGCTGGTCAAGCCTAGAAGGTTTGAGGGATATCAATACTTTAGAAAGATACGGAATAGACTTGGATTAATTAAGAACCAGTCCACAAGCGGACTCTAAGTTCAGGTTGACTGACCAACACTTTGTAAGATTTTGCTGACGTGAAGCCACTCAGCCAACATTGTCCCATGTGCAGAATCCACCTCAGGTGTTTTTAGCAAGTTATGCTCATGTGCTGCATCAGGTATTAAATGAGGTGAATAGTTTGGTTTTGTGTTTGTATGAGCTTTGGAGAGGGCTCCTGTTCACATTGTAAAGTACAAAGACCGGCTTGTTGAAACTAATCAAACACACTTGAAACAGATGTTGGCTTAAGGCTGAGGATGCAGGCTTGTGACGTTTAGTTGCCGACTTTCCTCTCTGTTCTGGCGCACAGACAAGCGGCCTATTGATCAGCTTCTGTGAAACCAGGAATTTCAGTTTTAAACGTGAACCTAAGGATATTACCCTCCAGCTGACAGCTTTGTTTAAGAAGCTGCATGGACACTATGTAATATTTGGTACATTTTGTTTATCGCAATAATCTACTAAATATCATATAGTTTGCAGAGGATGTATAAGGGAATCTCTTTTTGCATTTGTTTATAAAATGCCCCTTTTCTCTCCAATCATTGGATTCTAATTTTTAAACATCAGTAACATGTTTAACTTACATTGGCTTGCAAAAGTTTTCATGCCCCTTGAACTATTTCCACATTTTGCCACATTATAACCACAAACTTCTATGTATTTTATTAGGATTTTGTGATAGACCTACACAAAGTAATGCATGATTGTTGTAAGTAAAAATCTGAAGAGTGGGATGTCAACACTTTGTAGAGCCACTTGCAGTCTCGTGGGGTTTGCCTCTACCAGCGTTGCACATCTGGAGTCTGAAATCTTTCCTTATTATTCTTTGCAACATATTTCAAACTCACAGTGGATGGAGAGAATCTGAGGACATCAGTTTTTAAATACTTGATAAAGATTCTTAAGTGGACGCCCGCTTTCTAACACATGAATATTGTTTGATATAAACTCTTATCTGTGTAGTTGTCCAGTTGTCAAGCTGGGAGGTGGAACTCTCCAAGTTTCAAGTTTTTTTGCACATAAAAACTTGAAACCCATCAAACTTGACAAACACCAGCTTCACCTGGTTCAAATTCTGTAAAAAAAAAAAAAAAAAACTTAGATTAAGCACCTTTTGCTATCCAATAATTTATTGTCAAATTGGAAAAAAAATAATAAACAGATCAGCCCCACACCGAGGTTAAGTTGAGCAGAAAGAACTGAGCTTTTTCACATATTAACGTTAGAAGTATTTTTAAGCTGCAGATTCATTCTATTACATTTTCAATGAAAAATCTCCAGAATATGGCAATTATTGTAGTAACTGAATAATTGATTACTAAAATAATTATTGGTTGCAGCCATAAATTAGCATTTTTCTTTTTTTTTGGTGATAGTATGGTTTCCTGCTTCTAAGCCGTCTCGCCTTTGTTTGCAGTGAGTGACGGAGCGCCTCTCTCAGAGATCGCTGGGCCCTTCTCAGCAGCAGACGTGGCAGCAGACTGCTCCGGCGGCATGCTGAAGGAGCCCGTCCTGTGGGTGATCTCCTACGCCCTGGTGGCAGTCTGCGTCCTGATCCTCATCGGCCTACTGCTGCTGCTGCTGCTGCCCTGCAGGCACCGTGACCGCGGGGAGATCACAGACGAGTCCTCACTGGTGCGGCATCGCATCAAGTGACTGAGGGGAAACGGACGGGCGAGCACAGTCAAAGGACTGGGAGACAGCGGACAGAGCCCGTCCAGAGCTGTGGAGTAGAGGGTGGAGGTCAGTTTGCACTGATCAGCCATGCTGTATAAGAATGATTTTAGGTTGGAGTCATAAGCTTGGCCCATGGAGGTAGACGGACAGTTGAGCTGCCTCTTAAAGGGAAATTCCACCTAAAAACACCTGATATATATATATATATATATATATATATATATATATATA
>CAEFZY010064453.1:0-10462 GCA_903066815.1 Brachyrhaphis roseni | reverse complement strand
TGGATGGATGGATGGATGGATGGATGGATGGATGGATGGATGGATGGATGGATGGATGGATGGATGGATGGATGGAAACTTTATCATGCTTGACTCGGAAGCAGCAAATTGCACAGGTCTTCTAGCTGTAAAACAAGCCTTAAGCTGATTTTAATATAAAGCTTTGGAAGCAAAATATGTTTTTAAATCGATTTATTTTGTTGGTGGGACTCATTTCACTTATGTCTGCTTAAAAATCAAAAACTTTTCTGATGGTTATTTAATAGTGTCGCACAAGCTTTGCAGAATAAAAGCTCAAAGTCATTTCCCTCTGTAAGATTTCCGAAAAGAAGTAATTATTCATATCTAAAGAATTTAGTTGGACATGGACACCAAAGCCAAGTCGTATTATGTGTAAGATGTCGTGCATGTTGTTGAAGAGACTGAATCAAACTGCTGACTGAACCTGTGATCCTATTACAAACCCCCGACCTATCAGCTGATAGTCATGTTTGGCTTTGCTTAGGCAAAATAAAAAGATCTTTGAGTCAAAAAATCTTCTGCATATCGGAAGAATATCACAGAATCATGCAATGCATCTTTCATTTCTTACCACTGAGAAGTGTTGAGTTCCAGTGAATGCACAAGCGTAAATGAAGCGGACGTTGGAGACAATGTGTGCTACTGCAGGTGCAGAATGGTTTAGATTACATCATATCTTTTCCACAAATAGATAAACTCACTAATAATGAACCATGAATAGGTGGAGTTCCACTCTATAAATAGATTCAGACAGCATATATACTATAATACAACTTTACAGTATTTAACAGTGAATTACAAAGCATATTGTGAAAACAATAATAAATAAAAGGAAAATAAAAAAATATATTGACAGTTTAAACAGTCTGGATAATATCTTCCAATTGCTCAACTCAAAAAGGAACACTTCAATATTCATGAGCAGTCTTTAAAAATCCCAGTAACTCCCTTACATTGATAGTTTTTTTCTAACACCGATGTCGAAGTGTGCATGACTTAGCTTTTTAAAACCGTAGGCATAACTGCTCGCAATTGATTTCCTGCTGAGGACTGAATGATGTGCAAATATCCCCTCAAGAGCTGCCCTCATATTTTAGTCACATCCAATATCTGCAATTATTGAGACTGGATTTATTTACACTGAGCTAATTTTCTGAGAAAATCCGGGTTGTTGTTTGGGAAAGTCATGCACATTATGTTCCCTTTAGACAATCTACATATAAAATGAACACCAACTTGGAAACAAACATTCCTGTTCTTGTGAAGTTTGTTCTGCTTTGCCTCTCATGATCTAACAGAAATAATCAAGAATCCAAAAGCCTGCTGTTCCACTCCCCCTTTGGCCCAGAGGGTACAGAAACAACAAGTTGAAACACATCTGAGTGCAGTCATAATGGGAAGCAATGTGCTCATCTGTTGCAGGCGACCACAAAACACCATCAAGGGCATTTTCCCATGATGCCACCGCAACCTGCTGTAATTAAATTCTGACAAAGCTGCATTTAAATGCTGCAAGAACACAGAGTTTGATCATTTCCTGGCACTGTACAGCAGGGCAGATGTAACCTGGATGTGATTTTGCTCAAATTGCCACATACAGGAGTTTTCTCCTGGCAGGAACATGACGATCCAGCTTGCCATCAACATCATGACTCAAATCACTGTCACTGGGTAGCAATTATACTGGTTTGGAAGTCAGCACCAGGACAGAAATAAACGATAGTCAGCTTTGCAATAAAATAAAAGCTAGAGGGAAAAAAATTAATAAAATGAAATAAAGTACATTTATCAGTTAAAATTCAGAAAGGCAATTACCGTTTTACTGTTTTTGATCATATTTTGTGTCAAGACATCCAAGCAACATGTCAAATCTTTTCTGGGCTAACAATCTCTTTCCTTCAAACGTTTTTCCCTCCACCTCTCACAGGTCTGTCGGGTTGCCATAGAGGTTATTCAACACTGTGGAGCAGTTAGTCCTGGGGGCTTTTCTTGCACTTTTGACTGACACTGAGAATAAAGCCCTGAATAAAGCTAATTAATAACTTAAATCTTTCATAGATTTTGCTGTGGTCATTTTTGTAGAGGATGCTATAGTTAATATAAAAAGAGTTTTAAAAAATTAGCTTTAAGCTAAAGACTGGAGATATATTTAGGAACTCTCAATTAAATGGTAGAAAGGATCTGCAAAATGCAGACGGTGATGAAACCTGCATGAATGGTTTTCTCTGCTTGTGCACTGAACCCAACATTTTCTGTCTGAATATCAGTCAAGCTGCAAAGACTATCAGCACCAGTTAATTTCTGTCATCCTGACTGATAAAATTCTCAATAAAAAAGTCAGTGAAGTCTTACAGCTTGTTCCTTTTCTTTGATCAGGTTCCAGTTTTATTTGGCGTTGGAGTGAAAGCATTTAGTTGAGATACATGACACAACAAACTGGTTGAGGCGACTGCTTCTCCAACATCTGGAAATGTTTTAAATTACTGGTTTGTCTTCTGGTGTCTTGTTCTTTAATTCAACAGTCAACTGTCATAATCTGTAGATCCTTATGATTAGTAATACTTTATAATACAAACCCTGCCTTTTTCATACTTTTAATTACTCCTAGATGAAATTGACAATTTTAGTCTCAAGGCACTGTACAGCAATTGTTTCAATTCCATCACAACGTCTCTGAGTCCGTCCATGAACTTTGAGTTTAACTTGTTTGGATCCAGAACAGCAGCTATTAACTTCAGTGAACATAAGCAAAGAAATGAAAGAGCACCAATAACTTATTCACTAATGCAAATGCTAAAAAAGAAATACTGTGCTGTAAGAGCAGGAAGTCCACTTCCAAATCTATCAGGAACATACTGCCATTTATTCTGTAAAAATAAACACCACAGCAGCAACACACTGAGAAAGAGCTTTCATGATAAACAGCTGCCTGAATCAATGTGTTATGAAACCAATGCTGCCTTAATTTATGATTTATCACCACTTACAGTGATAGCCTATAGGTGAAAGAGAGCTGGACTGAATGAAATGTTTTTCATTTTGGTTCAATAGATCAGGCAAAAAGCAGACGAGTTTACAATCTAGCAGAATCAAAAGTAAACATATAAATCAGAAAGTTAAGACCTGATTTTCTTCATATTTCACAGACTATTAAAGTAAATATTAGCTCAGCAGCTGTGGTAACTGAAACATTCAACAGAGCGCTGCTTTGACATAGTTATTCTCTGTCCTAACCTCTAACATTCATTATAATTTGCACAATTTCTGTGCTTTTATTTAAGACATTTATTTTGAGTTACATATTTCAAGACTCAAAAAATACAGTACAGCTTGGTACATTGGGTTTTCCAATAAATACATTAATATCTCAGTTTTAAATATTACACAATAAATTGTAAATCCAAGGTTTCATACTGAGAGAATAACATTTTTGCTATTAGGATATGTATTTTGAACATTATGTCAGTAAAATAGACAATAAATTCTAATATTTTGGGAGATGTTTTACATCTTAAATATGTTAGTGCATCAATATTAGACTATAAATTCAATTAAACAGAGCAAATAAAATGTGCAAATCTGTCTATTTTTCTAGTAATCTTGATCTCATTGAGGCAATGTTTCATTCAGCTAAATATCTTCGACTCAATATGTCTGACTGCCCTCTGGAACCTGGGAGTCTGCTGGACATGGGTCAGGGTCATGAATCTGTGCAGCAGGATGCTGTTTGCCTCTAACTGCAGCAATATTATGGCGAGCAACACATGTCACGGTGACATCACACAGCCTCTCTGCGGTGACCCTGAGCTCACGCAGAGAATGGAACAAAGATCTGAGATGGTCATCTGAGCCTGGGCTCCAGGCTCGCTGTGTGCCACCTTCAAATGTTGTCGAGGATTCAGCTCAGGGTCAAGGTGAAGCTGTCCCCTCCAAGGTGCCTGAGAATATAGGTAGGCAACACATTCTGCTGTCAGCCAAAGTCTTTCCTACATCTAAGGTTGAAATTTCTTCATTGCTGCTTGTCATCACTTCACGCAGGTCCATGCATGTGTAACAAATTCACCCAACGACTATTTCAGTGTTTGGTTTATATTTATGAAAAGTTCCTCCATTATTATTCTTCAGTCAGTTCCCTGAATCACTCCCTAAATGGTTCTGTAAAACAAACTGTCAACATCTTATTAAACACACTTTATTAATGGCAGCAATAAATGTCTTTGATTCAAGTATCGAAGTGTTCATTTCTAATGTGAACTGTCTGCACAGCTCTAAGAAGATGTTTACACAAATGTAATTATAAACACAATGTATTGGTTGATAGAGAGTAGAGGTTAGCAGTTTAAGCTCACAGTCTGTTAAATCAGGTGTATTTGAAAAGGCAGAAATCTAAAACATGGGAAACTCTGGTCACAGTCCTTAAATGTTTGTTTTGGTATTCCATCATCTTTGTCTTTGCTGTTTGTTTTTGAATATCTTGATTTTTTTTTCAGACGTCTGATTTGATCTTTGACAGTAAGGATTATGAATTCTGTTAAAACCTCTTCAATATTTCATTTGTTCTTTTTCTTTGTATCTTCACCATCTCCATTTCTATCAGTCCATTACTTTCTATCTGTCTACTCTGTAACTTTCCACCAGTTTCTTTCCTTCCATCTGCCTCCGTTTCCATGCCTCCCCTTTCCATCTGTCTCATTTGAAGATCTACGATCACTCTTGATTTACTGAGGTCTACTAAGTGCATACAAAGCCTTCTAAGATTAGCGATGCTATCACACTCTTCTGCGTCACTTCAAGGGAGAAATCCTACCTCAGGTTTTAAAGAAAGAAAAAAAAACACTTCAAAGAAGTTGTTCTTATTTCAAAACCCAACAAGACAGTTTGCCAAAAAACGTAAGTATTGATTTGAAAATTTAGAAGAGAAAAACCTTTAGATGAAACTATTGAAACTGCTTCCTCTTCAAGTGGATGACAGTTCGTCTTCTTTAAAAGTTTTACATGGTTTATATAAGTATGTAAAACAGTTTGGACCTTTCTAGTTTACAGTTCTGTACTCTAGTCAATCGATAACACAGCAATCTATCAACTGTGCTGCAGGAAGGAAAGATGTCTCTGATTCCTCTTGCTTTCTAAATAGATATGAGACAGGAAGCAACATTTCACATGCAACATGCATTTTTGATGCTTGAAGTCTTTTGCTTCTGGTCATTCTCATTCAATTGCTCTTTGGTTCTGTAGTGGCACATTTTGAATTTCGGGCGCAAAATATGTTGCTGCAGTTAAAGACAAAATCTTACCCATAGTTTCTATAAGACATAAAATATGCAACTAGGTTTGGTTTCTAGTATTGATTCCTTCCTTTGCCCTCAGAACTGTACCTAGCCATCGTATAGATTCAACATGGTGTCAAATATTCCTCAGAGATTTTGGTTCATGTTGAAATAATAGCAAAACACAGTTGCAGAAAATTTACCATCTAAATGAACATTTATGATACTAATCTCCTATCCCACCACATCTCAAATGTGCTCTGATGGACTTGGATTGTGACTGTGAAGACCTGCAGAACAGTGAAACATTTGTCCTCTTAAAGAAACCCCTGTGAGGGGGCTGGAGCTTTGTGATATGCTAGAAGGATCTAAAGGGTTGATCCTGTCTATCAGCAACACTCAGATCAACTGTGGTTTCAATCGATGCTGTAGTGGTTCAAAAGTGTTCAATGGATTCTGAGAAAATGTCCCTTTTACTTTTACACCATCAAGAATTGGCTTAAGGTGGGATGGATGCATGGTTTTATTTGACCACACAACCTGAAGACACAGGTTGTGTCCAAGTTTGTGAGTCTCGAAATTGAAAAACTATTTCTGTGTTTTTTATATATATAGTTGACTCAATGGCATTTCATCTTCTGTGGCGCACAATCTAAAACTCTTCAACTGGTCTAGCAGTAGCTGGTTTGTTCTTCACCGTACAATGATTCTTTAAAAGACTGTTTGTGTTTTAAGAAAACACTTTTTGCTTTTTGTGTGCACACGGTTGTTTATTCTGTGTCTCTGTGTTGCCCTGTGATGGACTGGTGACCCGTCCAGGGTCTACCCCCTTCTGTAACCCAGAGACCACTGGAGGTTTTCATCAGCTAAGCGTGAATAATGGAAAACCGAAATAACATTTGAGAGCAAAAAATGTGATTTTCTCCAAAATATCAAAATATGATTTTGCTTTCATAAACAAAATATTGTGCATCACCCAGAGAGCCACTCATGCACCAGCCATGGCTGCTGACACTGTTTACAATTACCTTTCAATTCTGAGCTCTTTCAGCAAACATTTGAAGTCTAATGTTGACAGTGTCAAGATAAAAGCAAGACAGAATTAGACAAAAGCATAAATGCATTTTTACAGCGATGGTTTCCAGACAGAAAGTCGACACACATGTAGCTGTTTTAAAAATATCTGAGCTGAATCTCCATGGATACAGGAAAAAAAGTGAAGTGGAAATCATTTTTGCTAAATAATTTCACTTTTTCACCCAGCAATCTGTTTGTATGCAGATAAGAGTTGTCATTTTGCAAAATATTTGTGTTTATATGAGCGGGTCCTGGTGCTGCTGCCACTCAGCTGTCATTCTCCGACACTCTCTTGTGCCACTGATTTGACTGTTTTACTGGAAATAGTTTTTTACCCATGCCCAAATATTTCTTCCACAAGTTGAAGAGTTGAGGCCGTGGTGGTGCCAGAGTTCACAGGGGCATTTTGGACTTACATTATCCCCAAAACTGAAGAGCTCTAGCTGATTCCAGAAACAATCTTTATCCAGAATACTGCAGACCTGTTAAATCCTAATGATAGAACACAAGCTTGAAATGTTGCATAAATAGTGGTGATGAAATCTGGTTTATTAATTATACAAATAAAACTACTTAAATATTGTTGGAAAGATGCTAGACACAGAAAGGTGCAGATTCATGAGCATTATCAACAGCAACTGTAGCTAAAAATAAGGCTGTGACTTTATGGTGAGGAAGCCTCCAAACCCAGGTGTTGATACTAATTAGACTCTCCTCCTTATTTGCTCATGCTTAATGAGGCAATTCCAAGCAAAACTGCACCTACCCCAACAGAAGCCTCATCAACCTGAATAATTAAAGACACTTATGGGGTTGAGCTCCAAGACTTCTACCTCTATACAGAAAGGTCAATCTAGTTTATGAGGACATTTTCACATGAAAATGCTTGTCTAACTTAATTACATCTAATTTACCTACAGTCCTTTATTGAGTGGGCAAACTGTGGAGGAATTTTAGATTTAACAACAGTATTTTTTTCCTGTAGATAAACAGACTTTTGCAAAAAATTAAAAACAAATCAAGAAACATGTCAGTTGTACTTTTTATAAGATGTACTTCTGTACATTTCAAAAGTATTTAAACCTGGTGAGCTTTGTAACATTTTGTAACATACATTTTCACAGTAAAATGTCATGAATAACACATTTGTTGTTGACTGCTAACCCATCTCATTTGCTTTTGCCGCTTTTCTTTAAATATCAGTTTGAATGACCTGCTTCTGTCTGTGCTGTTTGGTCCTGCAATGCTTGAATGACGTGTCCTTCTTAACCCTGGGATATGGGGTCCAAGGGTTAAAAATGTGAAAACATGTAAGAGGTGTTACTACTTTTCAACACACTGTGTGTCTTATAATTGGGGAAGCCTTAGTAAAACATTGAAAACAGATAATTTAAAAAGACTCTGGTAAAACAAGTGACCTACTAGCATAATTATTTGCAGACTGGCTTTACAACCCAATTTTGACTTTATACTTCCTCAAGACATGAGGCAAAGTGCCTCTGAATTGCTGCTGTGGCTCAGAAAGTGACACATGTGCTTTCACTCTGCAAACATAACTCAATTTTTTTTCATCCATGCAAGCTCTATGTTTACTCTATCAATCGTCGGGGGCCTACCAGCAGAACGACCATGAGGGACGTATTAGAGGTGGCACACACATGCCCATGTTGCCACGTTCAATCTAAAGCTCTCTGAAGTATTTATTGAATTATATATCTTCTCGGTCCCGCTTAGAGTCGCCTTTGTCCACGCAGGCGATCGATACGCTGGCGCTGTCGAGGCTAACAAGGGGCTTCGTCTGCTGTGGCTAGCACTCCCGCCTGTCACCAGATGGTATTTATAACGTGCTTTGTTTTAACATCCATTCAGTATGAGTGGAAATCAATTTTTCATTTGGACCTAATTGTCTCTGTGCACTGGCAGCTCAAGGCTCTCCGCTGCTGACTCCCCTCTGTGTTTCAGCCGCCTGGACCCTCCCCACCATCCACACTGCTGTATTTTATACCTAATTACACATGTCTGAGGCCCTCAGTGAGGAGTATGAGGCTTTGGGGAATTGTTCCTATGAAGACAGGCCTCAGGGACACAGTGCTGGTATCTCGCTTGCAGAGGCAAGCTCTGAGAAACTACTCAGCACTTTGAAGGTTGCTGTTGATGTTTTGCCAATCTGCCATTGGTGTTTTACTTCACTGTTCAGTTTTTGAGAATGTGTTTTTCTTATTGTCAAAACACCCATTCCACAAAAATATCAGAATGCATGAACAGTTCTATTCTGTTGATGCAGAACTTCTGAAGGATTTCTGAAGAAATGTCTTTGTTTTTCTGCAAACAAAATTGTATTTTATTAATTTATGTCACCCATTGAAACGGGATTTCTTTTCAGTTTAGTTGTAATGGTCATGCCATAAATATTGAGCAATCTTTCATTCATTTATGACGCATGTAATGTGTAACGTCATGCACCTGTACCCTTCTGGGGCACATTTGGCAGATGAATCATGCACCGTTCTTGTTTCCTGCCTCTAATCGGGTTGTACATCATTCATCATCCCTTTGAGTTGGCAGAGGAGCAGCTTTTGTATATTCCATGCATTGTCATTTACAGTTATATGTGAGCTTAGATCTTACGTTTTAAACTCTGTGAAATCACCAAAAATAGATTAACCCCTTTTAAATTTCGCAAACTTTAATTTATCAAAAATGTTTTTGAGTTTTTCTGTCCAATGATTTGATCAGAATCTGTTGCAGAAAATATGAAATAATAAAAATGCTTTTTATGTTTTATTGTAACTTACTTGCATCCTCATTACATTGCTTTTGCTGATAACCCCTTATTGAATTTCTAAAGTCTGTTTTTCATTATGGAAGTTTGGTAATTAATTAACCACCTTCATAATTGTGACTGACCATTAAAGTCATCATTTCAGTGCTATCTCTTAATGTCCTCACTAAACCTTTCACCAAACAGCATCTTCCAAACCTGGCAGAACTCTATCAGAACTAGATGTTATAATTAAATCTGAATCTGAATGCACTGGATGGAAGCAAATTATGTTGGATATAATTAAATTGTTTGTTCTAACATGTGAATTTGACCTGTTTGTTCTGTAAAGGACAAACAAAATCCTTCTGTTGGGAATTCATGCATAAATTGAATCAAATTAATTTCTCCCTAGCCAAAACATCTGCATTGAAATTAGTTAAGGTGTAATGGTATTATTTATTTGGCAGGTCAAAGCTTGGTAGCATTGCCTTGACTGCTGCTCCTGAACTAGCTCATCAGAGGCGGTTTAGTCTCTTTGTCTGACCATAACCATTGGCCAATGAGGTTGAAAATGTGCTTAATCGTGCTCACTGCAACCAAGATTTACTCCAAATAGCTTCAATTTGGTGCACAAAAACATTCACTCTCAAGCAAGCTTTGATAAGCAGCCATTTTCTGTGTTTTGACAACAAATCTCAAGCTGCTGTGATACGGCTGTGCTGACACGAGTCAAACATATCCAGCAGAAAATAAAATCATTTATGCCTTTTCCACTCTCATAAGCAGCTCTTCAGATATCTTCTCCTTTTCAAATCCGTTCACCTCATTGCTGTAAGCTGTCTCTCACTGACACAGCAGCTGGTGGGATGGATGGATATCTAAGGCAGCAATTATCTAAACAATTCCTATTTAGGATGTTACAGCTATGCAGTTTGTTAGTATACAGAGAGCATGTTCTTTGATTTTCCTTTTCATAGTTTTTGATTCAGGATTCATCTTATTTATCTTTCCATGGAAACAATTTCTTGATAATGTGTGTGATGAATTTCCCTGCTGCAACAAAATCAGCATTTTTTAAATCAGCTCTAAAATATATCTTACCTCTTTATTACTTTGTCAAATCCGCATCCAACTAAAAGGTTATGTGAATCAATATCCTCTCAGAGTCAAAAAATGACATTTTTCATTCATGTATTTTAATTTATAGATTTTGTCATGACAAAACTATAAACTATAAAACTTTTTTTTTAAAGAAATACATTATACACAGACACCCCTCCTCCCCCCCACAGACACACATACACACATATATACATATATATATATATATATA
>CAEFZY010064446.1:0-73512 GCA_903066815.1 Brachyrhaphis roseni | reverse complement strand
AGGAAGGAAGGAAGGAAGGAAGGAAGGAAGGAAGGAAGGAAGGAAGGAAGGAAGGAAGGAAGGAAGGAAGGAAGGAAGTATTTAGACGATGGAAAGGATAAAGTCTGGAAATTTAAATGCTTTTTGATACAGTTTTACATAATTTAAATAAGGATCATGAAAGAAAGACAGAATGTTTAGAGGAAAACGCCAACTCACCAATCTTTACTCATCTAAAGTTAAACAGTTAGAAATTCAGTAGAAAACTTGTGGAGTGATCTGTAGAGAAGACAGAAGCCATAACTCTGAATAATCTAGAACTTATTCACAAATAGGAAAGGTCAAGGATCTTCTCACTGTATCCTCCAACCTCCTGAAATGTTACAGGAAACAACTAAATGCCAATAAATGTGACAATGGTGGATTCGTTTTCTCCCTGAATAAATGTGCTTAAACTAAAGGTTACATTTGTACACAGTTTAAACCAAGACTATTGTGTTAAAAGATTAATTTATTTGAAGCATTTTTACACATAGTTACCAGGGATGCCAAGAAGTTCATAGGGCGTAACGAACGAGAATCTGGGAACGCTCAAACAAACTGAGTGAAGTGATTTCGTTCAGATTTTTGGAGCACTTTGTGATTTCAAATGGTCACACTCTTATTCGCGTTCCTTCCAATATTACAGGATATTACGGTGAGCATATTGCGACTTTCAGGCCTTCGTCTCTCCACGCAAATGACTTCATCTTTTGTTTTCTGTGCTGCGGATTTGATCGTAATCAGGCCTCTTGAAACACTTGTATTTATCTCCATAGGCTGTTCCATTGTGCAGCCAAGTGATGAAAAAATCTGACCCATGAATGTGAGCTCATTAATCTTGGCTTTATCCACGCTGTGAATATAAAAACACGGCGCATTAACCTGGGAAAAGCATGTCACTAAAAGCCAATTATACTTGATTTTTGGGCATCTAAAGGGTCTTTAGTTTTGTTGTATCTCTTTCCAAATGGTCAGTCTCTTTTACTGTGCTTGTTCTTATAAAACACTTTATTTGTTGTGTTTTGGAAAATTTGGAAACTAAACTTTTAAGTCTAAAAAACTTAGAAAAAATATACATATTGAATAATAGTTTATGTCTAAGGGGTCTTTACAGGGTTCAACAGGTTCCCTGTTCAAAATTACAGAATTTTTCTTAACTTTTGGTCAAACTTTTAACTATTTTTCATATGATGTGAATGAATAAAGCAGGACATGTTGTATCACATGTCATGATTTAATGATGTTACAGTTGAACTAAAGGAAAACAAGCACTAATCGCTTCAAAGCTAAGCTACCTTGTAACAAAAACATCTGTGCAACAAATTTAAACTAATACAGTATGTGTAGTTGTGACTTTTGTGTTTTTATAGAGGAAAAAACTGACATTTATATATTGTAAAAAAAAAAAAGCTACAAACTTTTTTCTTACTGTTAGTCATTAAACCAGTTTAATTAGATCACTGATTTATTTATATTAGCTAAATATAGACACTTTGTATGTAATTTATCAGTATGCTCAGAGGTCATTGTCCATTTGTAAAGTCCCATTTTAAACATATTACTTTGTGTGATGTGAGATCTAGAAATAAAAAGATTAAAACTTTAGTCAGATCTTCCTTCGTTGAGCCTGGAGGTGAGTTTTCTCTGAGTGATGCTCATCAGAAGTAAATGGTTCTGAAGCACAGATGAACGGCTCCTTCTGATAATGGACATCGGTGATGTGGTGAGTCAAAATCAGCAATCAAATGAAGGTCGTGCTGAACATGCAGAAGCTGTACAGGTGGCTCAGCCAGCTGTCATCATCCACTCATCATTCCCCGGGCATCTGGTCGCCCCAATCACACACGGAAGAGAAATTAGTAGCTGGACATTTATTTGGCCTAAAGTCCTCCCCGGATCAAGGACGACGGGGTGAAGATGAAATTTCATAAATGCTGATATGTCACATAAAACACCGGAAGACTCCAGCTCTGCTGCTGTTATGCAGGACTGTCAACTCACTATATAAAGGTATATATGTTAATGCATTCAAATATTTTTATTGATTATGAGGCATTTCCCTTGTTACACCTCATATCCATCCATCCATCCATTTTCTAACACCCTTGTCCCTAGTGGGGTCAGGAGGGGTGCTGGTGCCGATCTCCAGCGAACGTTTTGGGTGAGATGCGGGGTTCACCCTGGACAGATCACCAGTCTGTCGCAGGGCAACACAGAGACAGACAGGACAAACAACCTGCACACACACTCACACACACCTAGGGAGAATTTAGAGAGACCAATTAACCTGACAGTCATGTTTTTGGACTGTGGGAGGAAGCCGGAGTACCCGGAGAGAACCCACGCATGCACAGGGAGAACATGCAAACTCCATGCAGAAAGACCCCGGGCCGGGAATCGAACCCAGGACCTTCTTACCTCATATCCAATTATAGCTTAATTCAAATATGAGCAAATTTAAGTAAACACAAGATTTAAAATTTGTCAAAAATCTGAGAAATCTCAGTCCACTTATGAAAAAGAAATTAGGACATCCATTAACGGTCCATGTTCTTTGACAGGCTTGGTCATAGAAGAAATACGAAAAACGGTCAAAAGACCTTCTGCACCAATATCGCCAAAGGCAACAGAGGCGCAATACACAGGCTATACTGCCCCCAAAGCCCCCAAAGCCGAAGCGATCACCGCTCGTTCAGTATAATATCAACTTTATTGTAAAAATTTAAATAATAGAAATAAACAACTTCAAGGGCTTTCTGGAGGGTTCAGGAAGAAGACTGGCAGCTTATGTGCTTGACAACGAGCTTGAAGATGTTTCAAGAGAATTAAAAATCAGCCACTCCACTGTGTTTGCTAACATATAACATCTTCAAACAGGCCAAGATATGGCAAGTTCATCCTGAAAGCAGACTGTAAGATGCTAAAAGAAGTCATAAAACACCCTTGAACATCTAATGGCAGCATTAAAAGCAGACTCCAGTCAGAACAGGACTATGCAAGTGCAAGGTTGAAACTTCTCTAAGGAAAATATTAAGCCTGCGTTAAGATTTGCCAAAGAGAAATAAACACGAAGACCGTTAAATAGCCCTTTAGCTCAGCATCAAGTTTTCATTTTTTCCAGACAGCATGTCTTTGTAGTCGAACATCGACGGTCAAGTCCCTCTTTCTTTCAGCAGTGAAAGTCCAGGATCGGAGAATTTACCAACAGACACTCAAAATATGATCTGAAATTTCAGAGACCACTGCACTGAACCTCGTGGTTATTCCACCAAATATTGATTTCTGAACTCTTCCTGAGGTGAAACATTAGTATTACTGTTTCTAAATGAACATGAACTTGTTTCCTTTGGATTATTTGAGGTTTAAAAGTATGGCATCGTTTTTGTTATTTTAACCATTTGTCATTTTCTGCAAATAAATATTAAATTTTTGCTTGGAATTTCGGAGACATGATGTCAGTAGATTAAAAGAACAATATTTGTTTTACTCAAACATTTACCTATAAAAATTTAAATCAGAGAAACCCATCAGTTTAAGTGGTCTCTTAACTTTTTACAGAGCAGCATCCATCCATCCATCCATCCATCCATCCATCCATCCATCATCCCATCATTCACATGCATTTGGGGCAGCTTCGGGTCCCCAGACCTCCAGACAGATGGCAGCTGCCCTCAACTGTCTGCAGCAGCCTGGCAGAAAGAAGATGTCACTCAACAATCTAGCCATCTGCTTCACTCTATCAGCTATCAAAATTATATGACCAATATGCTCTGTTTCAGAGAGGCCTCAGGAGAATACGCCATTATGGCCTATTTGCAACAAATGTTCAGATTCAATAAAACGAAAAGAGCCAGAAGCTTTGGGACAGCAAAGTGAAAAACAGCAGATTATCGTTATGCGTCTGCATGCAGCTAAAACTGAGCAGGAAGACTGGCTGGAACCTTGTTTAAATAACTCAAAGTAATCATATTTATTCAGAAAGACCCATATGAATTTATAATCGATGCGAAAAGTTGGCAACGTGGACTAGCCCACATTTCTGTGCTTTCAACAGCATCACACAAGTAATTACTCAGACAGCCTCCTGAAAGTTGCTGTTAATTTGTTTGTTATGGGGGAAAACAGCAGACGCACGACAAGAAGAGACCGAATGCAAATCAGTTTTGGAGTGCTGTCTTACTTTACTTCACGAAGCTTTACTTTACACAGCCTCGGCAAGCAGACGTAACTCTAAAACTGCCTGATTGTGTCGTACAGAAGCTCCTTCAGCCACCAGGAGGTGGAACAAACAACACCGTCTGTGTGCAGGCTCTCTCATAATGAGGATGCGAATGCAGTCCGAGGGCATATAGTTCAGCTGCCGTGTTGCATATGACACACTGATGAATATGTTTTGGTCCATGTTTTTCTTTTTTATTATTATTCTTATGGAAGGGAGCTCAGTGGCACAGTCTCGAAATCAGCACATAACTGTGAGCTTTAAGTCGACTTAGGTGTTCGTCAGCTTCAGATACATGAAAAGCTTTTTACTTCAGAGCTAAAGATTTCACAACATAAGCTGCATGAAAGTAGAAGAATAACAAACTAATCTTTGTCAGGCAAAGTTTTACACATGGCTTGGCAGAATTAATTTGGGTAAACAGGGGACTTTTATTGGTTTCTTTGGAAGGAGTAAAGAAGAAAAAAAGACAACCATAGTCAGTAATTACTGGCGTTAAATTTGAAATCTCGACTTCATAAATTAATTCAACAGTCTGCTGTGAAGCAAGTCTTGTCTAAGAGTCAGGTGAAAACAAAATATGAGATGCAAAAAAATAAAATTAAAAAGTTACGCATGAGTCATTATCAAAAACGTTTGATTTAGAGTAAGCTATTTTTAATAATTGCAAGGTATATTCTTATGCTGTGAATTTACCCTTACTGTGCAATATGTTATTCTTAGTTCTGTTTTCATAATTTTATCTTTATGTAATTCTACATTCATTAAATCACCTATCTCTTTGGATAAATAAACAATAAAGGCTTTTCTATCCTATTCTATTTAAAAAAAAAACAAAAAAACATTGTTTTTAAAGCCTTTGATAAATGCAGCTGATTTACTTTTTTCTATTCTTTTTTTGTTGCATTCAAATCTCCACATTTTAATCATGCACTCTACTCAGAGTTGTCGCTCATTCAAATAACTTTCCAGCCTCACATCATGCAGCAAAGAGACCTTTTTACTTCACCATCATGAGTAAATGATCTGATGAAAACTGTGTTGTGATAGAATCAGTAGACGCAGCAGAAATGGAGGGTTTTAAAGAAAAACCTGTTGGTGGAAAGAAGTATCATTATTTATTTGACTAATATCTATGTTTTCATGTAAAAAAAAAAAAAAATCCGAACAACAATGGAAATCAACAATAGCTGCACACAAACAATGACGCCACCTGTCTGACTAGCTTCCCAATGTCTTGGGCTACCATGGGAACGCAGATAAGAGAAATCAGATTCATCTTATTTGTCGTACATTGCATTTTTCTGACTGCTCTTATGGCAATGGAGCATCCCGAAGAAAGCTTAGAATTATTTATAATTGTATGTGAATTTACAACAGCAATAGAGAATGTACAGGCAATAAAAAACACCGGTATCTGTGCAGCAACTTGCAGAAACTTCCTTGTTTTACATTAAATTCAGAACTTGTCCCAAGTAAATGTATTTACCTGCAGGTAAACACTGTATGAAGAGCAAAACTCATTTACAAAAACAAAACCCTGAAATGACAGTCTCGCAGCAATAGACTGTTATTGGCATTTATTTTCTGTTTACCTTCTAACAATGAGAGTCACGACTCCGACATAAATTATTCAGATGTCTGCTGGCTACACCGGCGGCTTCAAATTATCAGGCATTCCCTCCAGAGGGGGAGCCATCAGATTGAAGCAGATTGGATCCAAATTCCTCCGGATACGACCAGTAGCTCCTGTTGGAGTCGAACTAACTTTACAATACAATAAGTTGTATTGCTGCCCAGCTTTTACAGTTGTGCTGTTTGCTGCCTTTGGCTGAGCGTTTTACACAACCGCCCTTGAATCCGGAAACTGGATCCATCTCAGAACGACCGCTTGACAAATTTCCCATTGTTCAGCGAGCCAGTAATTATTCCTTCACTCAAGAGAGACTTTTGGCTCTCAGATGCCGTTGAACTCTTTTTTTTTTTTTTTCTACATAAAATCTCCCAAGAGTGATGTTAAACTCCACTAAATGTTCTGGATGTGCTTTGGGGGTTTTCTTGGCGTGAGTCAGAGACACAAAGAGTGTCTGTTGCTATTGTGGCTGCTTGTTGCTCCTTCTCAGCAGGGCTGGAGAAATCAACTCAACACACTGCAGGTCTGCAGCACAAAGAATCACAGGGCTGGAATCTTAACACATCTAGAAGTGCTTATGAGTTCACATGCAGTGTAAATATTTTAATGAGCTTATTCATTCTTAATTGGACTATTTGTTTGGAAGGAGACCCATGTGCTCAACCATATGGCCCAGTGAAAATTAGGGGTGTGGGTTATTGTTTTTTTTGTGTTGCTTTTTGTAGCTGGAAAACATTTGTGATCAGGAGGCCTTTGTATTTTTACTGCTGTGGAGCAATACAGTTACTGAGGTTAGAGTAAAGGCACTTTGATTTTATTGTGGAAAACTCAGAAAATGAGAAATCTATTATTGTACTCGGTTAATTTTAGTTTTGCTTTTAAATTCAACGACAGTTTGATGTTTTAAAAGTATCTTCAAAGTTTAAATATAAAATGTTTAATTCTTCTTCTGTAAATTTAACTTAGTTTATTTTACTGTGGTTTGTCTAAGTTTATGTACCTTATTTTATCTGAATTCAACTCTTTGTAAGTTAGTTTTTTATTTATGTTATTTTGTTTTATTTTATTTATTTTTTTTTAGAGTGGCTCAAATTTGTCAGTGTGTGGCTACACAGATTATTCCCATCTGTTTATCAACAAACCTAATGAATTTTAAATAGATTCTCTGTTACATTATTTGGATTTGTGACGCTCTGATGTATTATTTCTAGTGAAAACTGTTTTTTATGAGAACAATATGATAGATGGTTTTATTTACCAGACAAATATGCCAGAAAGAAAAATGCAAAAACCTAAAAAGCATTTACAACCACTTTATATTTAAGAGTGAACCTTTAAACTGTTACTGTGTTGAAACACCTTATGATTCAGTTTCAGTTTTCTTTGAAGTCAATCAGCAGGCCACACCTTGACTTAGTAATATTTGTCCAGCCTACCTTCCAAAAGGTTTCCAAATCTTTCAGACTGTGAAAATGTGTCTTTTCCTAAACCCTCCTCATGTAATCCCACTAACTTTGTGTCATATTTTCTCTTAAATCAGATGCTTTATTCCTCTTCATCCTTCTCCTTTTAGTTTCACTAACTTTGACAAAACCTCGGTTCCATCTGAAGAAAAATAACCCCAAACCAAAAATAATGCCACTAACATACGCTGCTGTGTTTACAACATGTTTTGGGTTAATCTTGCTTTTTTTTCCACACTTCTTCACAATCTACAGTTCCAGCTTTGCTCCCTGCTACCATAACATGTTACCCCACAAAGCACTTCAACTGAGCCTGGACGTTGTCCTGCTTCTGTCCTGCAACCCAGCTTCTTCGTCAACATGTGACTTTTTTGTCATAAGCAGAACCATTTCTTCAGAGTAATAGCTTGGAAAACATCCTGTTTTTGTTGCAGGGTTAACATTATTGTAGCTTTACTGCAATGCATGGTTCAGGATAAATGATGCAAATGAGCAAATGTAAAAAAAAAAATAAATTAATTTAAAAAAAGGTCTAACAGGAAAAACTACAGCAGAACATTTTTCAGGTCTGTTAGATTCCCATGTTTAATTGATGGCATTTTTTAAGTCTCAATAACCAGGAATTTTAATATTTGTATGTGCAACTTTGAACAGCACTGTATTTACAAAATGATGATATAAATCAGTAAATAAGAAAATCAGCCTGAAAGAGTTAGAGTTTCAAATGACTCTAACCTTGCACTGAACCAAAGAGAAAAAGACATAAAGACTTTAGAAATTCAGGCAGCTGCGTTGAAAGGCTTTTTGGGCTCTTTGTGAAAAGAACTCAAGCATCTGATGAGTAAAAATAATCTCTAACAGAAGTGGAAGTATTTTATTAATGTTTTCATTTGTTTTTTTCTAAATCTCAGTGTGACATAAAGAAGGAAAACTAAACATCCTAAAGCGTTGTTGGTTTTTTTTGTGGTTTTTTTAGTTCTTGGTGTGTTTTAGAAAATCGGCTTGTTTGAAGAAACAAAACAGATGGTGAGCTCTGTTTGTGTGAAAACTTTGATTCATATTCTTCACCAACTTTATATCACACAGTAGGGGGTGGATGTACACCATGTGCTTCTCTTATAATTCAAATAATCTCATCTTTTCATCAGCCTCCGGTGGAAACAAAAACCCAGACAGCAGCAGAAGCCGTAGCTGTAGGTGAGCTCTGACGGCTGATTATAATTAGTCCGCCTCTGCCGTGTCCAAGCTTTCACATCCCATAAAAACCAAGAGGCCAAGGAGGCAGTTAACGCCGGATGGCTGCTGATCCACTGTAAGTGCTGTTAAACACGTTACTTATTTGCAGGCGGAAATATACGTGTGAGAAAAAAAAAAAGCTTTTCGGGAAATAAATGTGGAGGTTGTCCTTTCTCTCGCTGCAGCGTTTTGATTAAAAAACATGTGCCTCTTTTATTGTCTTGGCTTCCTTTTGGTCAAGAAATTGCTTTGGGTAGAAAGAGAACTTGTGAGGAAAGGATTTATCAGCAAACTACATAAAGTGCCAGTGAAACAAAAGGCAGAAAGATATGAAAAAAAAAAAAAACATTTCACAAAAAGACCTTCAAAAAAAATAAATTTCTTTTAGTAGCAGTTTTCAAGTTTAGAGCATTTCATTTCCAAGAATCTCTAGGCTGCTGAGTTTGTTTTTCAGCAATGATTAACCACTTCTCTGCATTTACACCCTATTGGTCTATGATGAAAATGAAAATATTCATGTATTCTATAAGTTAAAGATATTCAATCAACTCTGCTGAGCCCAAGACAATTCACTCATGATCTCTAATATCTCCCATTGAGCTGCTGGTGAAAGAATCAGGTTTTCACATGATGCTGATTTTGCTAACCTGCTGTGTTGAAACTCCTTAAAATTGTTTTAATTAAAACCTCAAACGTTCTTGTGTTACATCAGGATTTTATGTGTTAGGCCAACACAAGTAGAGCATATCTGGGAGTTGATAAGCAAGATCAAGTGACCTGCGGACATTACCTGAGTGAAGTTGGTCCCCCACCTTCTTCAAATCAGACAAAATTGATGTCAAAAAGTTTTGTGTGTGCCGCTATCCTTTTAAAGATATCAAGAAATGTTTTCTAAGGTCATGAAAGGTCAACCAGCCCTTGTTATTCAAATGTGACAAAATTGGTGTCAATCAACTCGACTACATTTGAACTAGTTTGTGCAGCAAAAATCTCTGTGCTGCTTTGGCTCTGAAGATATTAAAGAAAGTTTAAAGGTCAAAAGGTCAACCAGCAACCCTCGCCAGCCCCAAACACTTTTACTAAGTCAAAATGACCTTTAAACTTTCATTGATATCTTCAAAGCCAAAGCAGTACGTGCAAAAAAAAAAAAAATTCTGCACAAACAGAGTCGAGTTGATTGACACCAATTTTATCTGATTTGAAGAGGGGTTGGTTGACCTTTCATAACCTCTGGAAACATTTCTCAATATCTTCAAAAATGATAGCGGCACACACGAAAGTTTTTGCTGCACAAACGCAGCACAAACGTTTGACACCAATTTTGTCTGATTTGAAGAAGGTCGGCTGGGAAACTTCACTCAGGTTCAGACATTTGATCGAGCAAAAACGGCTTTACCAAGAGAAACAGCCAGTAAAGCCATAGTAACTCTGGAGGAGCTGCAGAGATCAGATCTAACTCTTTGTTCATAGCATCATAACTGGTTGTGAACGCCAGATATCTGTTCCTCTGTGAAGGAATAGAAAGAAGAAAATTTTACATTTGCTACCAACATGGTACAAAAACAAGCTGATAGATTAAGAGTGATTTGGAACCGTACCGCACATTGAAAATCTGCTCTGAACTGAAGAACGAGTCGGGTTTAACACTGTGGAATCTATGCCAGGAATTGCATTTACAGGAAGGCACATTAGCATTCCAATTCTCTGCAAGAGCATTCTTTTTAAACACAAGCATTACCTTATGTTTTTATTCATTACTTATTAAATGTGTTTTAATTTATGCTTCTCACTTTTTTTTTGCATTTCTTACCTTAGGAACCTGCAAGTTGTTCCTCAAGGGTTTTCAAATCGTACTCCAGGTTTCTGCTTAGGTCCAAAAAAACATACACGTTAGGTTAATTATGTTTGTGTGCAGAGTTGTTGGCTTAGTCTACCAGGGTGAACCTCTGAGGGACAAGCCTCCCTGAAGGCTATACTAATTATGGAAAAAGAATAGATTTGTGATTTTAGTTCAAATCCCAAGAAACCAACAATGTGCTGCTAATTCTGACTCAAGACAAATGTCTCATGAAACTTTATTTGAACATTTGATTGAATGTCTTAACCTTGTTTCATCCTCCTTGCAGCCATGGCGGGAATATCTGCCAACATGCACTTCTGTCTCATTAACTGACTCCTGGTACAATATAAAAGTATCTGGTATGCTGCTGAAAAAGCTGAGCTTGACAAGACTCTGTTAGGAGGATTTAATATCCTAACTTGATTAAAATGCTGCAGGGCAGCTGAAACAAACCTTCGGATGCAAAGGTTTGCAGCTGATGGTGGTCGGTTTATTCTATAAGCACAAGATGATGTTTGTCCGGTTGTTCCCAGAGCTGATTCTGAAAGGATTTCACGTTTGACACACTTTAACATTTATTTTCCAATTATATAAATGGAAGTTGTTGCAAATCATAGCCCAAACAATGACAATTATGAAGCTTTTTTTTTTCTGACTCTTCATAAATTAGACAATCACTCTGTATTGCGTTAAAGATGTTTGCAGTCTTGCGATGTTCACATATTCTCGCCAAACAAGCTGTTCTGGCTCAACAAAGTTTTAATCTTTGTGGGCGAATTGAAAGTGTTTGAGGTTATTTCTCATTTCATTTCAGCCTACGTGAGCTGCAAATCAATAACTGCCCCGGAGCAATTCTCACAGGAATAGAAGCATAAATTAACATGTGCAACACAGAACAATAATTAGTAATTGTTTGTGATCCAAAGGTTTTACCTCAATTACCGAGAGAAAATTGCTGTAATATGGCCTTCTATACAATTACAGCAATATAAGCTTTTAAGTGCTATTTGTGCATATTTTAAAATTACTATTAGCCTTAAAGGTTAGCAGTCGAGTCGGCAACCCTGCAAAAAAGAAAATTGACATCACTTGATTTTCCCACTTTTTATTGTTTTGTCAAGAAACAATCATTTTTCTATTTATTGTTTTGTTAAAATCGACTATTTTGGCCCACATTTGAACTCTGAGAGCAGAGCCTCAAGCAGCAGTTCTGGGTATTGCTTCACTTTTATTCATCACTAATCTAAATGCACATGTCCTCCCTCACCAGCTGTTGGCTGTTGAAATCTTTATAAATTGCAGCACCATTCTTGTGCAAAGGTGATTAAGTAGGTATTGTACATTTCTGTAGTCTGAGCTGTTATTATTCCTAGAGTTTATACCATGGGGAAAGTTGGCCAAAAATCCAGAAATGAAAATTAAAGCACAGCCACATCTTATTTTCATGAAGGGTTTATGAAGTTCAAGAGATGAATTATTCATTTTAACAACTCCTTTTTTACCCCTTAAGAAAAATTAATTTAGAACTTTTCTCAGTTTTCAAGCAGCGATAATTAAATATTAAAATCTAAAATTTCAGCACTGCCAACTTGCTGACCATAACCATCTGACTTGATATTTATGTATCACACTCTTGTGGAGATATTTAATAAGTTTAACTCCTATTGCTTTACGTTTACCAGCCAATTCATTAGCATCACTGTGAAATGATGGGTTGCTATTTTTTTTTTTCATCTGAAGAAGCTCTTATAGCATTTCCAGTTAAGAAAGCATTAATACAGAGCAAGACAGGAATAAAATAGTTGTTCCATTTTTATGAATGAACTAGCTTTACAATTACAGCACAGCTAGAGCTGCTAGAGGAAGTTAGAAAAGCATCAGCTTTAAACTTCCAAAAACTAGTTGCTTTAGATATTGTGGGTTTATTGATGATTAGGGGTGCACCGATTTATCGGGCAGCCAATTTATCGATGCTGATTTCCTTAATTTTGAGAGATCGGTGATCGGCTGACACTTGAATGTAAAGCCGATCTTATCTAAGGCCTAAAAATTAACCTGACAGACCGGCCCACCTGGTCATGCCTGCAGGTTAGCAATTGACAATAGTCACCCTAATTTTGCCAACTCAGCAACTTTCTTGCCATATTTAGCAATATTTCACACAAACAAAATTGGTATCGGCTAAAATCGGTATCGGCAGATCAGGTTTTTGAAAGATTGGCAATCTGTGATCGGCCAAAAAACTGCAATCGGTGCACTCCTATTTATGGACCATTTGTTCATTTTTGCTGTGTCACAAGATTTAGACAAATAATTATTACAGTGTGTGCTGAATATTCTAAATTAAAATATATCATCACTGGCCTCTTTAGTGGGTCGACGTTAGTACTCTTCAGAACTACTTTCATGGTACCAGATACATTTTGGTTCATATTGGCCATAAAAGCATCACAGAGTTGCTTCAATTTGTTCGCTGCACATCCAAGAGATTAATCTGTCGCTAAATCTAATATGGTCGCCAAGCATAACGACTGCATGAAATGATTTTGTCTTCGTAATGATCAACTTTTACTGCAGAAACAATAACAATCACTTCCAGGTGAGATAGTGACTCATGATTTACTCAAACTTTGGGAACAGTTAACACAGACTTTGATCAGTTTAACAGACAATGCTCCACAACATTTCCTCCACATGTGCCGCTGGGTTGGACCCACCCAAAAAGGCTGAAAAATAAAATCCACAGCAGTCTGCGAGAGCTGAGACATGAAATGAAATCTCAACTGGATCAAGTAATGAGACAATCTATAAATAGAAGGAATGTGTTCATCCTGCTTCCAGACACTTTGGGGTGAATTTGTGAAGCGTTTATAAAACTACATTCTATGAGTGGAGAGCATTTTGTAGCAAAAATAAACAGCTGATTCAGTCGTTTTCATTTGTCAAAGTTGAGTTGTGAAATGATGATTGAGGCTTTAAGGCAGGTAAATTATAAACTTTTAAAAACACGGACCAAAAATATGTCCATGTATCAATTAAATGCTGAAGTTATTCTTACAGGGCCTTGCAAACAAACGTATACCCCTTAAATGTTTTCAAATGTAGAGACTTTACAACCACTGACTTCAATTTGCTTGGTTATTATTTTAAAATAGACCAACACAAAGAAGTCCATAACTGTGAAGTGGAAAGTGAATGATAGTATTCCTGGTTTGGTTTTTTTTTTTTCAGAAAGTGATTCCACCCTTTGAATAAATGCTTTGCTGCAAAATCTTGGTTACGTTTCTGCTAACTGTTCTTATTTTCGCCAAATAGCTCAACCTCAGTCGTATTCGATGGAGAAAATCTAAGGGCATCAATTTTCAAGTCTTGCCACATAATTCTAGTTAGCTTTAGGTCTTGACTTTGACTGGGCCATTCTAAAACATCTCTGTGCTTTGAATGTCCTGCATTGACCGCCATTCAGCTCCTCATTAACCATGACCAAATCCTTCTCCCTGCTAAATCTCAACAGGCCCACAGCATGAAGCTGCCACTACCATGTTTGACAGTGGATATGGTGCTCAGAGGTATATCCGGTTAGATTTACCCTTTTGCATGCAGGTCAAAAAGTTAATTTCTGGACTAATTTTCGAATTCTATGTATAGGGAGGCTAAATGAATAAGACTTTAATTTCTCATATTTTTGGTTTAAAATTTTAAAACTATGTATGATTTTTCTTCTACTTCACAATTATGTGCTCCTTTGAGTTGGTCTGTACAACAGAAATCCTCAATACACATTTAGGTTTTTGGCTGCAATGTGACACAGTGTGTAAAACTTCAGGGGTGTGAATGTTTTTTTTGCAAAGACCTGAAAAATTAATGAGGATTGCTACGGATTCAGGAGATCAGTGTAACAGATATGTTGAGGAACTGACATCATTCGGCTCCCATCTCACTTTTCATCTCCTCCACGCCTCTGAAATGCGCCGCCAGCTCCCGCAGCACGGCTGTCCTGCCTAGGTGGTCGTTCCTCCGCTTCTCCATGATCACGTCCTCCAAGCTCTGAAACTCCAACACGTGGGATTGTTTGTCCGACACGAACACCTTCAGCCTGTAGGGCTGCTTGCCGATCCGGATCTCCCCTCCCATCTTGAACTCCCTCTTGCCGAACCTGCACCAACCGGCGAAACTCTCCGAGTTCCTCCAGCTCAACTCCCGGTCCTTCAGCCCCACCTGCTCCATCGCGTTCTGCACCACCACTTCTGCGCACAGGGGTTTCAGTTTGTACCAGTCGTTTACGATCCGACACCTCCTCCCTTGGCTGGCGTCGGTCAGAAAGCTGTTTTTAACCTCGGCTCTGTGCAGATGCACCACCTGGAAGTCCCCGACATACACGGCCCAGTGCGGGTACTGACCCGTGGCCACGAACTCCACCAGGTCCCCCGCCTTGCACTTGTTGAGCAGGTTCTCCGGGGAGTAGACCTCCAGGTTTGCGCACTTCGCGCTCTTCTCATACATGCAGTCCTCTCTGTTGTAGACAGCGCACTCCACCTCGTCGCGAGGATCATAGTTTTTCTCTTCCTCGTTTGCGCGCTTTTGTCCGCCATCCACCACGCATCCGTCCTCCAGCTCGTCGTCGTCGCTTGAGAAGATGTAAGACACTCCGATCCGCGGACCGTCGTCCGTATCCACGCCATTCGGGTCCACCGTCGGAACTTCTGCATAACTTAGATGTGACAGCCTGTCCATCTGGTTTCCCATCCTGCTGCTTTACCTGGTAGCAGCCTGACTGTGTAATCCGACGCCGAGGGCTGTTACCGATCACCTCCCATCGCGGCCATCTGTCAGGAAACCGCGCTGCTCGAAACTTCCCCCGTCGAATAGAGTTAGATCCAGATTACGCATAAGAATTGAGGGAGAGCCCCTCGGTGCCCCATCAACAAGTGGGGTCTAGGAGAGAATACCAAGTGGGTTTAGAGTCAGAGCACGCACGCAGGTGTAACCCGGTGGTTTTCCTGCGTAAAGTTCCGGTAAAATGTTAAAAGAAAATCCCTCCAAAAATAAGTAATAAGATTGTGTGTTTTCCTCCAGCGGTGCGCACAGAGCGGCAGATCCAGCCGCCTGGCGTCGGGACTGAAGGCGGATCTGATCTGATGACGGCTCGGTATGGGAACAGCGACTCTCTCGTGCAGGACGCTGCTTCGCCTTTAAAGCGGAAGTGCGCGTAAATTCCCACCTCAGGTCTTTACACAGCTGCTGCTGTCTGAACAGGCGGTTGATGTAGTTTAAATACACCGTCAGCAATAAAAGGAATATTCACATGTTTGATTTTGGTAACATATGTTTTTAGTATGCTTGTTTATATCGTGTACTATTTATTTGAGGGAGTTTATTGCGCACCACAAGAATGACTTTGGAGGCTTTTTGTTACAACAAATATAAATAGATTGCACACTTTACATGTGATATAAATATATTTGTTTTTAAAGCAATGAAAATAGTTATTAATGTAACATAAAACTAGATAATGTGGATACAACTTTTTTAAAGGCGGTGTTTGTTTCATTTACTTTAACTAAAATGAAACACTCCTCCACAAATCTTTGATAATTCAACCATGTGAACCTTTTGGAAAGTTGCAGATTTCCTTTAAATGATGACTAAAAGTTATAAGAACGCCCTGTTCCACTATCAGCAACTATGTAAAAAGGCGATGTTACATTTAGTTTTGTGTTAGAACAATACAATACAATACAATACATGCAAACAATACATAGACATACTTGTAACAACTAGTCCCACTAGATAGTTTTCCACACAAATGGAATTAGCAGTTTAAAAAAAAAAAAAAATCTTCACATTTTTATTTACTAGTCATTCTGTACTAGTTTTTTTTTATTATTTGTTTTTGTCATTTTTGCTTTGTCCTCAAAACAAAAACAGTCATTGACAAAAAAAAAAAAAAGTTTGGGCAACAAAATGAGCAGTGGAGTTGAAGCTGGAATAGCGATTTGGAAAGATCACACCTAAATCCTACAGCCAACCAGAGTTTTCTAGCTAATTATGGTAGCAGAGTTAGCCTGGTTGCTTCAGAAATTCACCCATCTAATGTCTGTAACTGCTTCTTGTTGCAGGAATAAGGTGGAGTCAGGGTTCTGGGGAGGCAGGTTTCACCCTGCACAGGTCGCCAGACAATCACAGAGCAACACAAACACACAAAGCAGAGGTAATATAGCATCTATTCTGTGTCACAGTCAAGAACTCTTTGTGGCCCCCTGCTGGCCTCGGGTCTCTAGCAGAGTCGTAGTTGAGTAATGCCACGGTCCAGCTGAGTTTACATGCATCCATTTCTGTTGGTTTAATTTATTGTTCATTTTAGATGTGCTTTAATGACTTTATTTAGCCATTCTGTGATGAAAATGTCACCATAAAAAATATATATTCTTGCAGTTTGGATGCTGTCTGTGTAGCAACTGAAGCTGCACAGTCGTTTCCTCCCTCGCAGTCTCCCACTGAGTCCATAATGTCTCCATTACGTTTGTAGTGCCTCATGGCCTGCCTGTTCTTCTCATTCATGAGCTATTTTACCCTCCGATCACATCCCACAAGTGGTGAAGGAAAAACGTCTGCTCGGTATGTTGCACAATGACACAACTGCACCTTCCAAGAAGCCGTGACAACATCTGTGTTGAGGGAGATGTAGAGAAAGCTGATGGGCGTTGAAAAAAAGTGTAAAGAAAACAAATGTTCAGGAATTCAAAGAGGCAGAGTTTATGACCCCTGAGCTCGACGACCATCAGAAGGGTTATCTACAAGTCAAGGTTACCCAGTGAAGTTGTCTATTCAGCCCAAAAGTGCAGAGAGGCCTTCACTAGCATTCACACTCATCAGAGGAGCAAGATGGCTTCTAAGCAACAACTTCTTAAGACGATCAGATGAGCTTTCATTCAATGCCCTGCAAAAGAAGCTACAATGTTTCAACTTTGTCACATTTGCTCACTAACCTTAGTACATTTTATTTGAATTCTGTGAAATAGAAAAACAGATTGGAGCGTAAAGTACAACATCCAGAATACATAGTTTAAAAACTCCTTGAAGGTGTGGTGTTCATTTGTGTTCAATCCCTTTGAGGCTGTTGTTGAAGTATTTTTTGCTGCAATTCCAGCTACACACTTTGGAGTATGTTTCCACCAGATTTGCACTTGTAGAGACTGACAATGAAGCAGAAATGCGATGGTCTGCTAATAGCGTTGCCTCCTAGTATTTCTGTTGTTGCTGGAGTCTTCATCTCAACAGATCTTTGTGCTTTCTCCATTGAAGTCAGTGAAGTTGTGCCAGAACCCTTTGAATCACTTGTAAAGTAGCATTTCTCCATTTCTTATTTTGCAGTTTTTTCCTTGCAAGTTGGCTTAAAACCCCATTCAGATTGGATGGAGAGTATCCATGAACATCAGTTTTTAAGTCTTGGCACAGCTCACCATTTGGCAAACAAGCATCAATCAACTTAATAATAATGTTCCTAAAGTTAAAAGTTAAAAAACAACAGTAGGCCTAAAAGTCAGCACTGAGAGAGGTTATGTGCAGCATCGCAAACTGATACTGATGCAACATGATACAAGAGAAGATCATCCACTTCTGCTTTCCTTTACACTGATGTAAGAATGACAAAGCAGCTTTACTCACTGTGCAAGAGCCAGCATAATTTCACCATTCGCTCTTTGTACGAGCCTTGACTCCATTTCTTATTTTTTAAAACACACTGTGTGATTTTATTCTCCGTTTTTCTTTTGCTTCAGCACGAAATCATGCCACATCTCTGTCTTGACGATGGGAGTCAAAAATAACAAATCTGCTGAATAAATTCAGCTGGTTGCGTCTTTGCAGAGCTGACTGGGGCTCACATCGGCTGAAAAAGTGTCAGGAAACAAACCTTCAGAGCGGTGACGTGCAGCACATTTGACCGCTTCTCAGAGCGCCGTATCCTCAGGTGGCGTGACCCACTTTACCCTCCCGGACTGCCTCCTGTGGTATCGCTCTAATTTGTGGAGCTGGGAAATTATTGAAGCGGGGAAGACCTGGGAGATGCAGCCAATTAGACTGGGCTGCACCTGTCCAGTCAGAGGCACAGCAATCTAGAGATACACACCTGATTATATTTTTATTTTTTTTTACAAAAAAAAAAAAGTGATTTTGTAGATTCTTGCATGCTTCTATTGCACTGTTTATAAACACCACAACAGTTCTAGCTGGGGACAGAAGCATGTTTTATTTCTAAATATATGGATGTATAAAATCATCATGTGAATAAGTTAAGTTAAATATTGATCCCAACTAAATAGAAATTAGCATTTAAGTCAAACAACTGGTATCTAAAGAAGTTAATGAATCACAGCATAGTCGATAATTAAAAATATTTGTATTTATCAAATTAAACTAAAAAACTGCCTGTTTTTTTATGCCTGTGGAAAGGCTGTGAAATTTTTAAGAAGACCAGAGAAAGGGAGCATTTGAATAATCTAAACTGTAAGAAAAGGAATCTTTTATTAAAGTTCCATAATTGTCTGAAAATAGACACGGTTAACTCCGTCAGTGTTCTTTAAGTGACAATGAGTATTCTTGGTAATATTTCTAATTTAAAAAACAAAGTACGGTACAATCAAATACAAGCCTCATGTCTTTTATTTTAATCATATAGTTCTCTCTTAATGTACTTTGTCTTTCTCTGAAGGTTATTACCATTAATAACTTCAGTTTTGTCCTGATTGATCTTAGATCCGTAATATGTTTGAATTAAAAAGTGCAGCTGGTCAAAACTACATGATAATGTAAAGCTGGGTACCATTAGCACAGCTTTGAATGATCCCAGGATTTCTAAGTTAAAATGTGTAGGGCCTAAAATACAATCTTAGAATCAATAGAAACTCTGCTTATCATTTTATAATGTTTATTTGCTGAGTTTTTCATACTTACAGAAAATGTCACATTTAATTTGAACCACTTAAGTTCAGAGCCAAATGCTGCACTTATAATCTTTAAAATTAAAATTAAAGCTGAATTGATTAACAAGTAATACCTTCTCTGTGCTATGATTGGACATGAAACCAGATAGATTTTTTTTTTTTTTAAATATACATTTCTTGTGGTCAGAACATGTCACTTATTAAAAACAAGTTTCTCTAAAATCTTGATTGAAAAAAATAGCAGACTAAAAGTCGGTCTGCAGTTTCCTAAAAGCACGGAGGCATCGAGGTTACCTCTCTTAAAAGTGGTGCTAAAGAACACATTTGAAGATAATTACTATCAGTGTTCAGCCAGTTTTTCTCCAAAAAGCCCAAGAAGGATAGTGTATGCTTAAGGCAGATGGATGGAGCATCCGGACCGCTGCGGCTTGAGGACCATCTGTTCCACCGAGATGAGAAAACAGCCTGAAATAACACAATGTGACTGGCTATCAGGGAAAAGAAACGACCCAACACACCGTCATGGAGGAAAAACTTGGTCTTATTACATATTTATTTATATTCTCACATACTTTTTACATATTTATTTCTGATCATATGAAGAAGAGGATGTAGGTAGAGTGCAGTAAAGGAATGTCATTTCTCTCTTTTTTTTAAACCCATTTATTCAGAAGGGTGTCTTCTTATTAAGTCAATTATATTCACACTCCCAATAAACAAGCTACAACAATGATTTTTTCAGCCAACATATAAAACTATCATTTTAAACACCTAAGGTAGATGAATAACTAGGGGTGAAAATGATAAACTGCAACAAACAGCCATGACCTGTAGATAAGTGTGTGTGCGTGCGTGAAGGGGTGTGTGTGTAAAGGGTAATTTTTACTGGTAAAGATATGAGGTGATGTGTACATTACACACGCATACACAACATACACACAACAGTTTCTACACAGCTATCATGCTTCAGCAGGACCACGTCTTGAGTCTGTTTTTTTTTTTTTATATTTCTAACTTCCACAAGTGAGTCAAAAACTGCAAAGGGAAAATTCCTTCAAAAATAAACTCAGCTTAATGAGTTTTACACATTTCTAAATGCAGGGAGGAAAAAGAAACTGCACTGAGGATTAATGAAGAGGAACGTCCGACACATCCTGAGCCAAATGACGTCTCAGGGAAGCCGGGGCAATGCACTAGCATTTCCATTTCTGAACCACAAAACAAAACAAAAACACGTTTCCTTCTCTCAAAACTACAAGCCCCATTTCTTTCCTCCCCATTTGAAGATGGTGTGAACAGAATCGTTCAGAGCGCACAAAGGGAAGAGCACACAATCATACACAAGCTGGAGTTCATCCAGAGAGAGAGGGAGGTGTAGTGGCAGGAAGAAAACCATCAGGCTTACAGATGAATCTCAATAAATTACAATATCGTCAACAACTTCATTGATTGACTCAATACAAAAAGTAAAAGTCGTGTTATAAAGACTCATTACATTTATGTCAACTAGTTCAGTTATTGTGTTGATTACAGCTTAGAGCTTTGCTTCTCAGGAAATCAGAAGAGAAAATACATGTCACACATTACATAATTACATAATGAGAACATATTGATGGAAAGTTTAGTGGAAGGAAAAGGTGTGATGGAAAAATGTTGCTGAGCCAGAGTTTTTTTTTTTTTTTTTTGTTTTTTTTAATCAAGTTTTAAGTTAGCTCAGCAGTCTACCAGGAAGTTTTATGCACTTCATTCTTCCCTCTGCTGATGAGCTTTGAATACATGATGACTGAAAAAAGTTGCTATTAAAGAATCCTGGGCAGATCGCCTCCAAGCCATGCTGCAGCAATTTATGGAAAAGAAGAACCAACCAAGTTTTGGTCTCACTTGCATATACTGTACTGAAAACTCATATAAATTGTTGGGTCTCACTTTCATCTTGACATTAGGGAATGAGTTTCAGGTCAGGATAGTTTGGTGGCCCACCAAGCACATTGATATCATGGTCATTAAGCCAGTTATTTGATATGTGAGAAAAAGATGAAATGTTCATCTCCATATAGCTTTCAACAAAGTATGACAGTCCTTGCATCCAAATCCTCTCAAGGCTTAAGTTATCCTTTTTGCTAGAGCACCTGTTGTTTTTAACCACACTTTTTAGTTCCACTCAACTTTCCATGAATGTTCTCAAATTCAGCACTTTGAACAACCAGCTTATTTAGTGATGAGATTTTGTTGTTGCCCTCCTTGTGGAGGACGCCAAATATCTCCATGATTGTGTGCGGAACAACATAACATTTCTTATTAGTCTTAAGTAATATCCTAAGTTTAGGTCTTATCAGTCAAAATTAACAAAAAATAAACAATTAAAATGTGGTCTGGGTTCATTGAATAGAAAAGTTTCATATTTTAAATGGAATTACTAAAATACATGAACTTTAAGATGACATTCTATTTATTGAGATGCACCTGTAACCTTTGCTATTCCAAATCAGTGTGACATGCAAATTCCAGCTCCAACAGGAAAGGTAGGATGCTTGTTATGCTGTGCTATGAACCATAGTTGTGTGTATTCAGAGAAATGTACAGAAATCATAAAAAAAGGTCAAAAAGCAAAGCAAATGAGCAGTTTTGATCCCAGGCCTGAGCTCTTTCGATTGGCCGACTTCAATATAGGCAAAAAATAAATTTTAAAAAATCATTACAAGTAAAAGAAAAAGAAAATGTCTTTGGTGCTCTCAATTATATATATAAAAAAACAGAACAAATAAAAAGCAGAAGTTCCTCAAATGCCCAGTAAGTTCTTAACATGTTTGAGTTTCAATGAGTAAACACTTCCTTCCTTAAACAAGAACTCTAAAAACATTAATGTGCACTACAACTGATCCTACATTTAAAAATAAAAAAAAAACATTTATTTATCCACAGGTTTAAACAAATCCTGCACAGAGCAATTAACATGTTTCCCCATTATTGATAACAAATAACAAGGGAAGGAATTTTTTTGTTGTTGTTGTTAAGTTGTGCAACACTATCATGCATTGAATCAATGAACATGAGACAAGACAAAGAAGGGTCTGGATTCAAACTCAGCTGGTAAGTCCAAGAGCTTGGTCCTACAATAATGCATAAAGTTTAAATTGTTCCTGAAGAAGTCTGGGGTTCATCTGGGTCACTCAACTTAGGAAACAAAACCAGAACTAACTGGAGGATGGGAATGAGGGTAAACAAAGCAATTAGCTTTTCCAGGTTTGAAGCCGTTCGCCTGCTTCACTGTTTTATGTTGGGATTATAGCACCACTCCAACGGCTAACACTGCCTTCTTAGGAATACAAGGAATCACACAGGAAAACAACAAAAAGGAGGTGGGTACTAGTGTTGATGGAGGATGCTTCTTCTTACAGTGGATAAACAATAAAGAGCTGATGGGGTTAATTTTCCCCGATGCACAAGAATGTCGACGGTGTTTCCTTGTGAGCACGTATGAAGATGCAGAGTTGGACCACTTTTAAGAGATGTCCTCAGCGAGATGTGACATTGCCAAGAAAAGAAGGGGGGGGAAAAAAGAAGGGGTGGTCCATTTTCACTGAGAAGTAATGTCCTTTTGGACAAACCGAACCTGGTTTATGAGGGCTGGTCCTTCTGCAGAGATGAGATGTCCAGAGGGGGAGGGGCGCGGCCGCTCCACTCCTTCAGCTGTCCATCCTTGAAGAGGAGGTTGATGGAGGGCAGAGGGACGCCGGACTCAGCCGGAGGCTGGCTGAGAGGATTCGACACGCCGCTGTCCGGGTCGGACGGCTGACCGCCGTCCTGTCAATACAGGGCAAAGTTCACGGCTGAGACCACCAGTAGGGTTGTGTAAAATTCAAATTATTTTACCAATCAGCATTTTTCTGACTGCTTTCTTATTGGTGGTATTACACAATGTTCTCCACCTCTCTCCATAAACTTTAGAATCGCAGTCACTACAAACATATTATAGCATCCAACTGGTCAAATATATTGGTATATTTTGGTATTACAAAGACAACTGCATGTTTAAGATTTTCCTGTGTCAACAACAGCAACTCTACCATTCAGATGAACTGAAGTGTTGCTGCGAAAAATCTAGTTTATGAGGCTAAAAGCAAAAGGGAAAACAAAACTGATGCATCTGAACAAGAGCATAGAGCAGAAATGACCAGAATTTACCATATAGATAATATTAATTTCACAATCTGATATCATAATTGTCACTTTTTGCTACAGATAACTAGGTTGAAAGCTTACAGGGTATGTGCAATCATGCACATAGATACAATAAATTTTCTTTAAACTTCTGGTTCTGCTTAAAATTTTAATCATAAGGTTTCATTCAGTTAAAAAACAAACTTAAATGCAGCCATTACCTGTCTTTTTTCATCTTTTATCATGGTCGCCTTATTATTTTGGGATCTTTCAATAGTTGGAAACTTTACGTGAAAATTAAAAAGAATTTATGGGAATAAAAAGGAAGAAACTGTCCTTAAATTCAGGCTCTATATTTCTGCTGGACAATGCTTTTCCATTTCAGCTCAAACTAAAGAAACGGCAGCTAAGAGCTCTTACCTGGAACGAATGAACAAAGCTCAGCACTTTCAGTGATAGCTTTCGGCTTGAGTGAAGAAGCTCCTGAAGGCTGAAAAAGCAACAACAAAACTCAAGTCTAGCAGCACAACTCTTTTTAAACGCTTCATCCAAAAGTGACAGAGACTTTAGGTTTTACCTCTCGTTGCTGCAAAGCTTGTGTGAGGCAATCTTTCGACACACTCTGCGGTTGAGTTCGGAGCTGAAGAGGGGCATGCCAAAGCACAGTTCAAGAGGGACCCACTCATCTTCAGATGAAAGAGCTGAGAAAGAGATCGGCAAGGAAGAAACAACACGCAACGCTCAAAAGAAAGGCCTGGTTTTGAATTCAGACAGCACCACTTGTCACACTGCAGCTCCAACTGTCCGACCTCTTCCACATGTCCTCTAACTCTCCAAAAAACTCAGTGAATACTTGCAAATATTTTTAAGGAAAAGTAAAATGCACCTACTGTCCGTCTTTCCTTTTCCCTCGCCGTTCTCTTCGGTCACAAGCTCAAACGACTCGGTGCTGCCGTTGGTGTCCAGGCCTCCGCCTAGATGCGTTTCTCCTTGAACACAAACAACAAATGAAGATCAATGCCAGGTTTTACAATCATTTACTGTATTTTTGTGAGCCAACACTGGAGAATTATTAAAATGTTGTGATTTAAAGCAGGAGTGGGATTCAATCCCAAAAGGTTAAGAATGTTTCTTTCACTTCCATTAGTAAAGGCTATCACCATAAAAAGCACACAATTAAGCAGACAAACAGCGTAATTAAACTGGACTATGAGGAATATTTATCTAATTTGCACCATTAGTGAGGACGTTGCAGCTAATTTCACAATAACTCTTGTCTGTTAAACAGCCAGAAAGATGAATTTGTTGGGCCGTGTGTATGTGTGCTTGCTCGTCTTACCTCTGCACTCAGCGCTGTCGCTGGTCCTGTGACGGTGCCTGTTGTTGGAGTTCAGCATGGTGATGTAGCCACACTGGTGCTCCAGATCCACATGCTCCTTCAGCTTCTGAAGCGCTTTGTGCACACACATGTTGGAGTAAGAGAACTCTGCATGGCAAGCAGACGTCAAGTATGAATCGTGTGTTCTGCTAGACTCCAGAGAGGTCAAGGCATCAGGTGGCAAAAACTCCCAAGTCTTAAGTATTTCACACTCACTGTACTTTCTCTTTTGATATTAAACAGCATCAAGTTGTCGCAGCAAAAAAAAAAAAAAAAAGGTTGCAGTAGATATAATAAGGATGTGTGGACATCCTGACAGTGAAACTAGACGCATGTTAATCTTCTTGTTAGAAAACTAATCAATCCATTTAAGCCATCTTCACACAGGGTTAGAATCACGGGAGGTTTCTGCACCTCCAACATCAATTTCTGCTTTCTAGTAGTTGACGTGACACGATACTAGACAAATTTGAAGAACAATTTAACTAACACATTTATGAGTTAGTTGGTTATTGCACTGGAGCAAAGTGTTTAACCTGTAACTGCTACAAACCAAACCCAGACATCAATCAGAAAAACTAACAAAGTAGTAATAAATATATCAATAAACCGTTTGAAAATATATGGTTCATTATCTTCTTCATACAGAACCCTAAAAGTGTGATACTTTCTGATCTCAGAGACTATTTTCAAGGTATTTTAACCTCACAGTAACACTAAAAACTATTTTCATATAGTATAAATAGCTATCCTTTTTAAAAAGGTGTAAATTCTTCAACCAAAATTAAGCCATGTGTTTAAAAGATTTCATAACCTCACGCAGAAACTCTCTCACCTCCCTTCAGATCCTCCTCGTCAAAAGGAAATGGGATATGAACGGTTTCTCCATGGCCATGCATACCGTGACCCTGAAGAATACACATACACACACACCCCGTTTTGTTTTAAACTCACCGTGACTTGGTTAGAAAATCTCTTCAAATTGGGACTTAAATGATTAGGAATTTTTACAAAACAGGGAAAAGTTAATAAATGGGTTGTCAAATTCATAAAATATGTCTTGCAATGAAGCAAATTGGAACAAGGAACGAAATACTGTAAATCTTCAGGTAGTAAATATTCTGAGCCATGCTGTTGGCCTTTTTTATGTTTTGCACAAAGTTATAAGCAGTGCTGTATTTGTTGTCACATTGACCAAGTAAAAATTGAACAACAGCATTGTTAAGATCTTTTTTCATATTGTTAACCAACGCGCAAAACTTCCTCATAAAAATGATAAATATTTCTTATTATTTCTATGGAAACAAAACATGAAATTAGCTTAGGGCCACAAACGTTTCTCATGACTGTAACCCTGTTCAATCACAGCTTTTGAAAATACAGTAAAACTGAACCGAATTTACCTGGATTAGGACAGCAGAGTGCGTGAGAGCGTCATTCAGCATCGTCAAAACATTGGATGTAGGGACGACACCAGGGTCATGACCCCAAGAGGTGATCAGCAGCCTGTCGTAGGCCTAAAGAGAGAAAAATTAATAAACGAAAGATTCTTCTACAACTGTCAACGATACAAAATAATACTAAATTATGAGTTACCATATGAACTCATGGTAAAACGAAAGTAACCTTCTTTCCATTCAAGGGTTTAATAAATAACCTAAACATTACCAGACCCTAATTTAGCTAAATATAAAGTGCATACAACCTCCAAAGCTAAATATTTTACATAAAATAAATTTTCCATCCTTTACAATGCCATTTCTAATAAAAAAAAAAAAAAGAGACTGAATTGGCTGCTAAAGCTTCCAGTCTGTGTGATGTGACTTCTGGTCATAACAGAGAGCAGCTGAAACACCACTGCCAAATTTTATGACATTAAAAACAAACCTGAGTTTTTATGGCAGCAAATGTTTCTGTAGATTTTCTCTGAATACACTCAAATGGAACCCCAGTAAAATATGTTTAACAATGAAATACAAATAAGCAATGTGTCACTCTGCACAAAAACATTGTCAGAAGACTTAATGTGTCAAGTCATATGTCTCTTTAGCATCATATTGATATCAAAACAAGTAGCTCAGAGCTGGAGCACAATATTAAAGGAGTCTTGCAGAAACTCCAGCCATCAGTGTAGTAGAGACTGCATTATCTGGAACATCATTGCTGAGTTATGAAGGACAAATTCACAATACTATTGTAGACTATGTAATACTGATGAAACGTAGGGAGTTTTCCAGCACAGATTGTATTAACTTTAATGAAATGTCACACAGTGACTGTACCATCAATTCCCTTAAATGTATTTTCTTGAATGGCTAAAGTCAAGGAACAAACTAATGCTCTGATGTTAACTCTCGTAGTAAATAGTCCAGTTGTTTTTCACAAGAGCGGGTTGGAATTGCGTTCCTATCGAGGACTTCATTTGCATATCGCAGGTATTCTGCAGAGGATTTATGGTACTATTTTCTCTCTTGCACTATTCTCACATATTCCCAAGATCAAATTTCCAGCCTAACTGGAGGACATATATTAGTTCACCGTGACGCATTATCAAAAAGGACTTGCTGCTTTATTAAGAAATGAAGGTTGGTGAGGACATAGGAGGCAGCGAATGATCCAATTACCTGCCTGTGATTGAAAGCAAGGTCAAAACTTTAAACGTACACCTGCTCTTGAGAGCAACTATTGTTTACCTTAATGTGAGACTTTTACTATCTGTCCCTTTTACCTTCTTGCTATCATTTTAACTCCCGTTATGTGAACAACCATTAACCTGGGCTCACCTGGAAAATGTCTGGCAGTTTTCTGAGCCTGGAGCCCTTGGAGAGCAGCAGCGATGGCGGGCCTTGGCCCGTCACGTGGTACAGATACAGCTTGAACCAGATGGAGCTCACCTCAGGGATGGCTGGGCCAATGTGCTGCAAGAAGAAACAAATACACATGTAAATAATCAGTTGAGAAGGAGGGGGAAAAAAAGCATCAAAAAACAAACAGACAGTTCAGTTATTATTAGCGGCATAAATACATGCATTGAAATAACAAAAGGATTTGAGTGGAAACAAGGAGAATTCTTCATATTTCACTTGAGCGAGTCGCAGCGGTGTGAGAATAAGCAACAGCATGAATGGCACAACAAGAGTTTAACTTGTCTTCCTCTGTCTCGCTGGGCTCAGCTAGAAAGCTGGAGGAGAGCCAGGCAGAGGAATTACTCATGAGCTTTGCCTCCCGCCTTCCTCTTCTCTTTGTGCAGCCCTGTTGTTGGGGCAACTGCAGGCTGAGAATTCGCCAAGTGTGCACACACACATTTATAGATAACTCCGGAAACTCAAATGTGTACACCAGGCAAGATGGCAAACAAAACAAAACTCCCTCCTCCCCCATTTCACCTCCAACACATTATCTGTCACACAACATGCAAACAAAAACAGCTCCTTCATGACTTTACACACACAGAAACAACACAATGTCCCTTCTGTTCCCTCTTCCTCCAGGCTTCATACCTGAGGTGTGCAGCTGCTGATGGGTCTGATCTCGTTGCTGAGCGGCGCCATTGAGACCAGCAGCTTGTAGTTTTTGTTGAGGACGCGGCTGCAGGTGGCCTGGTCCAGACCCAGCAGGCTCTCACAGCGCAGCATGTCCAAAGGAAAACCTGGAGACAATGGGGGTGGGGGAGTCAGCACTTCTTTAGAAAACGGGACTAGAATCAAAAACAAGTGGTAAGAGTGGATGGATTCATATAAATGTAACAGTTTACTGCAACCCCTAAAAGCAACTGCTTAAGCTTTTCCCTCCACCTTTGCTAAATCCTACAAAAGGGCTTCTCTTTGAAAGCATGTGAAATACATTTCGCACTTAAACTATAGCATTGAAAACGTATCTTCTTTTGGTCTGCCAGTTACCTTCCTATAGGCACAATATAGAGCTAACCACATTTCTGTCCAACTGGAAACTGTATTTCACAGAAAAACAATCCCCAATGCCCTAACCAATGAATACCATAATCAGACCCAAGCGCACCCACTTGGTGAGATCCTTTTAGTTGCAGGTAGAGTCACCACAGGAAGGAGACACGTACCAGTCGACAAGAACTTTACGTTAAATAATTCAAACCACCACACCAAAACACTAAACTGACAGCATTATTAGAAATGTTATTGTTACTATTTTCTCTAATGTTCATTCCACGAGAGCATCAATAAATATCCGTAAATTAAAAAATCTGATTAAAATGCAGTTACTTTGTGCAGCATCGTGATGTAAATCACATTTCTGGGGTGTTGAAGATGCTTATTTCATGTAGGAATGTTTTTCAAGAGAAGTATGATAATATTTAATCATAATCTTTATTGTTGCGATAAAATTTTAAGTCCATATTGCCCACCCCAACACGTAATAATAGTAAATAAAAAGATTAAAAGTTCCCTTATTGATTATATGGCAACTAAGTATTTTTAATCAAATAAGGTCACAAAGAAGAGCTTACTTCATAAAAACATGCTGTGAAGAAATAGCACCAAGAAGGTGGTACCAACACTGTTCTCTGAAATCTCATCTTAGGTGGTTGAAGGAAGCATCTTCTCCAAGTTAACACTTCTTAATCACTTAGACTAATTTGTTCCCTAAATGAATAGTTAACATAAAACTCTTGTCACAACATTTTGGCTTCACTCAGCGGGTCCACCTGCTAAAGGACGACAACGCGGTAAGACAATCAGAAGCGAGGCATGAAGCCAAATCAAACAAAACGCATCTAGTGTCACAAAGGTTGCTACGCAGAACCCAGAGGTTTACTTTGCTGAGACAAAAGGACAAACTCTGCGCTGCTCCACCTTGAGACGGCAGACAAACAACGTGACTCTAAATTCAGTCGTTTACATGGGAATATTTAACTACGAAGAGATAATCGTTAAAGGCAGCCTTGGCTGGATCGGAGATGTGGTCTCCCAATATCTGGAAAGAAACAGGATCCACTTCTACTTTGAAGCTACCAGATGAGGTTTTAATTATTTATTGATTTTAAGACCATAGGACATTAGTGGACAAAATACTCATTTACAAACAGCTGCTCAAAACAAGTGTTGTAAAGACAGCTAAACGTAAATTAGTAGTAACAGAGACAATAAGAACAATTGATTTAAATCTTAAAATCACTACTGGTTGAGGTTTGCACTCTTTTTGCAAACACTATGTTGTTTTTTCTTTGAAAATTTAACTTGGAAAATTAATTGAAATTACAGCTTATAGCAAAAATAATAATCAGAAAATATTCTCTAAATGTAGCATGAGGTTATCTCAAAAAGAATCATTAAATTATTAAAAACAAAAATAAATTAGGATCAACAAGTAAACAGAAAAAGCCAAAAACATCTACAAAACTTCACACAAAAGGTGACTAGATTTGTTTTGAAGGCATCAAACTATAAAAACTCTTATTTTAATTAGCTGTTCATTTTATCTAATAACATTCAAATCCCTGAGAAAGAAGGTTAAGCACATTAAAAACGTAAAACTCCTTTATCACTTTAACAAATTTCTATTTAAACAATAAACAGATATTTGTGGTAACAAAGATTATGGCACTTTCTTCTTCTTCTTTTCTCACTCTATTTCTAAGTCAACTTATAAAAATTCTGCAACATTCACAATGTTTTAACTTTGTATCAGAGGTCTTTGATAAGCATATATTCCCTCTGGATTACAGAAATATTCAACCCTCAGCAGTTGAATATTTCTGCTTCTGCTTCACTGCAAGTTTGAACGTTTCCTTTTTTAATAATCATTGCAAAATGTTGCCAGTGACATCATAATGGATGATGTCACTGGCAGAAAATTAACTACAGCGTAACCGTGAAAACAGAAAACTAGGAGAAAATGTTCACTTGTATTTGCTTCTCTGCTCAGATAAAGATGGCAGTCATGATTGGTAATCCAGAGTAGAACTGCAGCAGCAAATTAGAAAAGACCATCCACAATAATAACTTTATACGTTTAATGTTTGCTAAATAATATTCAAATATTCAATACTTGAATAAAATTCTGTACAGTACCTGCTCATATCTATTATTATTTTGTAAATCATGACACTTTAATCCAAAATTGGCACCTTCAGTGGGTTTTCAATGCAACTTTTAGAGCAACTTTGCATTAAAAGTGTCATTATTTATCGAATGACACTTCATGACAACAGTCATAAACATTCATAAGGATTTCTTCATGTTATGACAGATGTTATGTCATGTTTATGACAGTGTCCTGTCAGTCTTATGCACACCCCGTCAAAGTGTTACCCAAAGTTCAGATGTCTCTGGTTGTAAGAGGGGTAAGAATACTTTTGCATGCTGTCGATCTTTAAGATTCAACAAGAGATGAGATAAATAAAGACACACGACAGAATAAATACCTATATTTGGAATATCAGGTCCTTGATCCTGAGTGAGTTCTTTGTTGTAGCGCAGAAAGAGGATGGTGTTTTTAAGGGTGAGAGCGTGGTCAAAGTAACGCTGAGCCTCACCCTCTGCTGTACTCTCCACCTGAATAAAACAAAAACAAAACAAAAAAACACTTAAAAAAAGGTTCTAAAGGGAAATGACAACATTTGAAAAACTTTTAATGTAAATTTACATCTAATGTAATTTAAAAAATACATATTTGAACTCGCCTTCTCCAACTCAGCCAGGAAGCTATCAAGAGTCTCGTCGGACAGCTTCCCCACCTCAAACATGGTCACAGCGTGGCTCTTCAGGTTCTGATTGGACAACAGCACAAATATGCAAATCTATATTCAAACACATTTCTGGTAATTTTCTGATAAAAAATAAAGTTGTGTTTCATTTCTGCACAGACCGGAGACAGGTTGCCCATCATAAGGAATGCGGTGAGTGTGGAGTCAAAGAGGAAGGCGATCCTCTTAGTGGGAGCTGCTGGGATGCTCAGGCTGCTAACGCTGCCCGTGTCTCCTGCTGAGAGAGGAAAATAATTAATAAGGCAGGAGAAATCGTAATACTGCTGAGCAATACTATTAACACATGTTACAAAAAGCCAATTAGCTGTCAATTACTCTTCCTAATTGTAGAAATTAGCATCTGATTTTGTAAAAATAATGTATTTAGAGCATTCCTCCCTCTCAGAAAGATTAATTTAAACTTATTAGCATGTTAAATGTTGATCAACAGCTCCTTTGATAATATCCAATTTGCAAGAAACTCTGCCAGCTTAATGTGCACAACATTAAAATTAGGCCAAAATGAGACCAATTTAGACAAACACCTATTAGTGTGAAAATTATTTTTTGCTGAACTTTCTTGGGGATTAATTAGTGGTGCAGCTTGGAAGACCAGAAGTAGCAATCATAAAATGTCCCATGTGCACATGTCAGCAAGTGTAATTATTTGCATACGATGCAGAATATGCCCGGGTGTGTGCGTGAGGGTGAGACCTTGGTCTTCCAGGCTTGTGGTGTCTGTGTCTGTGGCCGAGGAGCCTCCCTCCATGACGGGACTGCCCTGTTCCCAGGACAGCAGCATCTTCTGGGGGTCCATGGTGCTCCTACAGCACAACAGCATGACACTTTGACAGCGCATTGCTGGGATTTTCTTAAACCATAATCAGCGATTCAGATCAGATTTTTACATTTGTAAAACTGTGTGGTGCTCAGAAAGTATAGAAAGCGCTTACTTGAGCCTGTTAACGGATGGAGCGTTCTTCCAGCTGGGGTGAAGCTGCTCAGAGCTGAACACCTGACCTTTCTTCACTGCGAAGCCGAGGCGACAGTACATGGAAACCGCGTTCTGATGGAACAAAAGAGGAAAACACACCCTATAAGAAACTTAGCATTCTTGAATCATTTCTTTCAGGCAGTTATATTTGATACACTGATAAAAGGCTGTGACGAACTGCCGATAAAGTGCCAGCATATACTAATAAAACATGTTGTAACATAGCTGTATTAGCATTAGCATTAAAAGTTTGCCGTCACAAACCTGGCTCATCTCTGCAGAAAGGATGAGATATTTGGTCAAGAAGGTGAAGCTGAATTTGAAAGTGAATCTTTTATGATCAACAAAGGATGGCTAAAGGGTGACTTGTTGAAGTTCATAATTCTCTTCCTGGTGTCTTGGGTGACATCTTTAAATTTTTCTATGACATATCATGAGGAAGGAGTGTAATAGCGATCTCAAATATTGCAAAATTAACATATCAGAAGTTTACAATGACATGAATTCATCATCTGTGTCTTCCCAAACTGTTTGAAGTTATAGCCATTTTTGTGAATGTAAACTTCTGACTTTGAAGTGAAAAATAAAAAATAAAAACAGAAAAAAAACTCCCTCATTCCTACTGCATTTAGCAAACAGGAATGATTTATGAAATCCAACTGTAATAAAAACAAAAGGTTTTTGTCTGATTTAATTTCAGACAACAAGAATGATGGATGGCTTTATGAATAGATGGACGGACCTCTTAGTTTCTAGAACATGGAAAACATTTTGTAGTTGCAAATACTTTACCATGTCCACTTTTTTCATCCATATTTTTTATATTATGTTGGAATCATCTTCTTTTTTTTTTTTTTTTACAAGTTACTTAATCACATTCACAGGTAGGGTACTTTGCCATTTCAAAGACCATTTCAAACCTCACAGAGCAATAACCCACCGCTACATGAGCAGTCCCTTCTTCAGCGGGACTGGATGGACATAAATCCACAAACTTCAAGGGGGGGGAATTGCAACTCTACAAAGAACCTTAGTTATTTATTTGGCCTTCAAACTGTGTAGACACCAGTCTGATAGGTTCTGATACTGGACAGCACATCTGTGGGAAGCAACCCCAGTTTACAGAAATTACATCTTATAATCCTCAGGGATCAAAGAGATTTATTTTCAACATCTCATCTCACACACCTTATGACATCCCTTGATGTTCTTGGCCTACTGTGAAGAAAGACTTATATCTGCAAAGCTGTTGTGTTATTTTACACTGCAATTTAAAACTTAAATTAATTTTGTGAGGACACAATATCACTATAGTTAGTTTCAAAACTAAGGAAATGGATGAAAGTCAATTGCTTGATAATTTCTTAAATTAATCTGATCTGAATAAAATCACTTCAACCCCAACGCAAGTCCAGGTATATTTTTCTATTTAAATAATTTATCAATATCTCGTAAATGCTTTGCAGGATAAAGGAACGCTATCAGAACACCATACAAACACAAACTCCAAAGCATGACAGACTATTAATCAGTAAATGCAAGTTTCTTCACCTTAAACACTTATCATCTAAGGTCAACGTAGCAGTTGTGACCTAGAATCCTCCCTGGGATGCAGGAAGGATACGGTAAAGATAGTGTGACTTTTATATCATCTTCATCTCAGAGCTCTGCATGGAGAAACTAGAGCAGCATGACCACCATGACATTGCAGGGTGAGTGGGATTCATAATCTGTAATGTTAGAAAAATAAAACTCTCTGGACAATGTTTAACTAAACTCTGTTTATTACACAAACCTGAACTTAATAAGCTCTTTAAACTGATCTTTTGTTTTTACATTGGAAGTTAACTGAACTCATTAGCAAAAGGAAAACTTTCAGAAATTGCTACTGCATCTAAACACTGGGTTTTAAGAGATATACACTTAAAACTTCTGTGTTAGTATTACTAGCATATGGGTTAACAGACTAACAAAAATGCATGAGATTGTCTGGTACTGTTCAGAAATTACTTGATAGTCTCTCCAACTAGCGTGTGTCATTTGTCTGCAAAACACTTTAAATTACCTCATGTATAAATGGTGCAATCAACACACTTGTTATAAACTAAGAAGCAATGGGATATTAGTGATGCTTTTAAAGCTGTGAGCAAACTTTCTCCAAATTGTTTTTGCAACACAGATCTATCCTTTCTTCACCCTTTAAACCACAACAGGCAGATGCAGCATCCTGACTCAAAAACGGTGCATAAACTGGTGCAAAACGGTATAAAAACATGTCAGGAGATAATTTTTCAGCACAGGCTTTTTAACATGATTTGAGAGGATATTAAGCCGGATTTCACAGCGTTATTAAATGAATGTTGGGTACTGAAGGCATAAAAATCATCCGCTGTTATGAACCAAGGCTGAAAAAAGAAATCCATAAAAATATCGAGGAAGAAAGATAATTCAGCTTGTTGTCATAATAAGAGGAACATTGAATAATCTTCTAAATCCTAAAATCTGATCCATGCGTAGAAGTTTGAAAGAATGTGGCACTTAAAAAAGTGCTCCCTTTCTACAGAAAAAATATTTTGTTCTTTTTCATAGATGTGTGTGTGTGAGTGGGTGCTGGTGAAGGAGGTGTAACAACCTAAGCTTCTCTTGAGAAGCTCAGGAGAAGATAAAAGAAGTTGAGATCGACTGGTGTAAGTATAGAAGGGCAATAAAACGGACGATCAAATGGACTGTAACTGTCTGTTGTGAAGCACAGCAACACAAATGCAGCACAAACAAGCAGCTGAAGAGACGACAGCAATGAGCAACAGATGAGCCAACAATCAAGACAAAGCAATCTGAACTCAAACAGGTTTGTGGGTTATAAACCCCTGAATGAGTTCATAGCATAGTTTGAAATTTAGACCCAAGTTTGGCTGATTTAATCTGTATGTTAACATGCAGACATGCACATTTAATAGTGTAGATGCTGTTACATTTTGAATGAATCAGCTCAAAAACAGAGAACATCATTGATAATGCATGCAGGTAGAAAACTAAAGTCATTAAACAATTACATTCTGTCAATTCACTTCTTGTAAGTAAATATTAAAATTTTCTTCATTCTAAAAATTAGCTGAGATATAAAGTGCAACACAAGAAATCATGAGTTGTGGCCCAGTTAAAAGTTATGAAGTCTAAGATTATTTTTACTTTAAAAAATAATTTTTCATGCACAAATATAAAATTCCTAAAGAAATATATGGTAAAAATAAACTGCTTTCAACCAGCAAACTGCGAAGAAAGCATTAAAATGCTGAGATCCTGCAGGAGACAAAATTCTTTTAAGGCTGAATATCCATCCTTCAAGAATAAAAAAGCAAGCCAGACATATCTGCACAACATTACCCTGAAACCCTGAGAAATAAACCCACCTTCACTAAATCCAGGTCGATCTCCAGCACATTGGCAAGCTGAGAGACAGACAGGGAGAAGAAAAAGAAAAAGATCAGTAATCAGACAAACGGTCATCAGAGAGTAATAAAGGACATGTCCAAGGCCTACCTCGGCCACGTTGGTCTGCTCGTCTATAGACACAAAGATTTTGTAGAGAAGCGTTTCAAAATAATCACCCTGCACACGGTTCATGACGAAGCCTTCGAGAGGGGGCACTGAAAGAGAAAGTACCAAAAAAACCTGTTTTCACAATAAGGTGACTCCACAGCTTTTTACGTACTAATGTATCTACACACACATAGACAAACATCTTTTCAATTCAGTTTATGATGCTTCTTCAAGTACACACCAGGCTGAACTGCTCAATGGTGCATTAAAGCAGCAATAATTAAAACACAGAGTGGTGTACCTGAGATGCAGCTGTCATCCGATATGGGAACGTCCAGGTAAATAAAGCCCCGGTTATACAAACCTGCAACACAAATAATGACACAAATGAGACCACAAGTAAGATACTTGAAACTCTTATTCCAGCCATGCTGCTAAAAACAAATCTTAGAGCATAAATGAGTTATTCACCTCATCTGAGAAGTGAGTTGGAGAAATCTAAGCTACATTGACGATGACTGACTATATTGGTGATGCTTGATATAAGCCTGGTTGTCCTCTTAATTTATTCTGCTACATAAAATCTAAAAGAATCTAACCTTTCCTATGTCCTAAAAACTCAACAACTACTATTATTATTATATTAATATTATTACCGTACATAGTCAGAGAATATTTATCAGCTCAAAGGCATGTTCATGTAATATCTCTCAGAGCCACAAGGGGGAGACTGCAGTTCCTCACAGCAACTTAAAGAGCATACAGACAGGACATTATCAAATACTCACTTAGGACCACATTGTACTCTATTGTTCCCGCCAGCTGAGGACCAGAATCTATCATCTTGTCGATGGCTTTCTTCTCCGCAGTAGAACAGAGCTGCATTCAACCAAAAGCAAAACATTAAATAGTAAATGTCAGCGTTAGTGCAAACTATATGAAAGGACACTTAAAAAAAATGCCCTGGAGTGAACAAGTCTTCTCATGTTTCTCTTGGAGTAAATATGGATCTGCAGATAAGAACTGTGAAGCTTTCAGAAGTTATTAAAGTTTTTTATTATTATTTCCTTTTCCTGGCAAAATATATTAGAATGTTTGAAGGAGACTCATCTGTAAAATAACCCAACAAATAAGAAATTTTAGCATGATTAAGTGTGTATGAAGTCTATCAAAAGTTTCAAAAACTCCCGATACGAACGGTGAGAAAAAATATTACCAAAGAAAGCATCCATTCAATTACACACAGAATTAAAGAAAACACTTTCTGAATCTCTTTCCTCTCCTTTTAAATATCTATTTGTTGCTCCTCATACACATTCACCTAAGTCACACATAAAAAACGACATTCAACAGAATCCTAATCCATCTTAAACAATCCTTGTGCCACACCCTTATGTCGTCCTCGGTGATGAAGCCCGTCTGAGCGACCCACCACGGCTCCACGGAAATCTCCACCGGCTTAGATGGCAGCAGGTCCCGCGCCGATTTTCGCCGAAAGAATTTCTGAGGACAGAAGTGAATGAAAATGCAGTGTGTTAAATATTTGGTAAATACTGCAGCCCTGTGGTATTTTCAAATCAACATCATAATAGTGCGACGTCTAAATCGCTGACGCAGTATTGTTTACCGTTTACATCACATTCAGTGTGGCTTATTATTATATTTTTCAACTTTTCCATGCAAAATTGTGTTGTTTTTTATTCATGTATATTTGATTTACTTTACAGGTGAGATACTTGGCACCTCAGCCTTATTGGTGATATTTTCTGAAGAGACAAAGATTTAGGCTTCCCTCCTTGCAGGACATCTTCATTTTTATTGTAGATGTTTTTACAGATCTTTGTTTGTGTATGCTACATGCTTGAACACTGATCAATAAAAAATAAATAAACTTTCTTTGTGTAACATTAAACTGGCACAATTACATATATGTTTTATGAAATCGTAACCAATAACAATTTCAGCTGTTTATTTATTTTTAGATTAGAATAGCCACTAATCTGCACCCACACTTTCTTTTTGATACATTCTTCTCCAAAACTAGGCAATGCTAAAACTATTCAGCAAGTAAAACACTTCATCAGTGTAGCTACTAAGAGAAAAGCCTTTAGCTGAGAAGCCAAATAAATAAAATTAATGGAAAACGATACTGTGTACAAAACATCTCATTGTGTCATAGTAAATTAAGAAAGTCATCAAGTTTTCGGCTCACTACCCAAACACAGGCACTGGGTGTTTACTTTAAAACTTATTAGTTTAATAAAGCTTGAAATTGGACTTGGTTCTCGACTCAGTAAACTAGATGGGTTTATTTCTTCACCAATTTGTGTTGATTTTATCCATTCCGACTTACCCATTTCATAATAAAATGCTTTTAGAATATATTCTTGCTCCCATCAGACAACCTGTGTAATTTCTTAAATCATGTTGATAAAAAAACGGATCAGTGGTTTCTCATTTTGGATATCCAACCACTAAAACCGAACTTTGTCGGTTTTCTGATGTGTCCTTCTGTTAGTTTTGTGAAGTAATATGACCTTGAATAACCCTAAAAAATAAATATATCTTACTTTGGAGGACCTGCACTGGTTCATCAGGTCAATGTACTGGTTTCTCCCAATGCCAAGCAGCCTCAGACCTGTGTAATGACAGGAACATATAAAATTAAAAGTTAGCTCATTAAACTCTCACGATCTGGTCCTGGACATGAATTTGGATATTTTTGGATTGGTAAAAGCTGAGAAGGAATAACACAAGGATGAGATTGTACAAAAAAAAACCTAGAAACATGTCTGAACTTTTACAAACATAAACTTTTTTTCTGAAACAAAAACTATTTGCAACCCGACTAAAATAGCATTTATAGACAACACGCTCTTCGCTTATAAATACTTATTTCTCTGTGCAGCTGTAAAGTGAGGAAGAAACTATTTATGGAGGTGCAAAGCTTGACAAGTAGTTTCCTCATCTGGATAGTTTACCACTTTTTGTGTCTAATTCAATAAGTGTCAACAGCTCTAATTTCCCACAAGTCAGTACGTCTTTATTTTATCACTGTTTGCAATCAGTGTGTTCCAATTATACCGACACAAGATGGAGTTTCATTATTAATACATAAACGCCTCCTGTCACAACCACATTTGATTCCAAGTGTAAAGATGCCCACTGGTGCATTGAGTTTCACAGAAATTCACTCTTTCTTTGACTATTTAGCAGAGTACAAGAAGAAACTCTCACATTTTACCATAAAATGTTCATTTTATATTTTCATTCACTTTCTGTACAGCTTATTAACAATACAAATCAAATATCATTGCTTTATTTGGTTGTAAAATACTGAACCATAATAAATGTTTTTGATAGCCAAAAATGTTGACAATGAAAAGCAAAGCTGATCTGCTGACCACTAAGTCAACACTGGCTCAGCGTTTTTGTTTTACTTCTCATGAGGAGTGAAGCTCTTTCTAAATCTGCCAAGATGCATTTAAGCAGGTTGTTACTATGATAATAACACATAAAGAGTCTCTACAGCAGTAATAATCATTTTTACATTATATGGAGCAGAATAACTAAAAGGTGAAGGTGTGTTTTTTCTAAACAACAGTGCTTGTGAGAAATTTACACATATTAAGATATTAACACAACATAAATTTAACAGTAAAAAAGTTCAAGAAAGGGAAAAAAAAAACATAGAAGTTGCATCTTGTTTCACCATTAAATGCTAGAAAAAGCATGGCATGATTAATTGAAAGGTCTGAAATATTCTTTTACATTAATCTGGTGAAATTGATTAAATTCTGGCACAGTTAGCAAAAGCTGAATATTTTTCTCAGAGGATTCAAATCCAACCTTGTCATCAGTTACTCTACGTGCTGAAAAAATCTGGTGCAAATGAGCCCAATGCAAAAATGGAACATGTAATTATGTTCTCCAATTCAGACTCTGAACACAGCATACACACACACACACACACCCTGCTGTTTCACCAGGACACAAACATCCACCCACGTCTAACTCTTTCAGGCACACTCGCTCTGCATCTCCATCCGCCCACTTCTGCGCGACGCAGTCCAAAGCTCCTCCTGAGGGGATTATTGGAGAGAGGTAGCCTCTGAACGCAGCCTTCTGTCTCCACAGCATGAAGGTTCTGCGCTGAAAGGACTCAGCCATTCACTAAACCGTGCCAAAGCCCGGTTCGCTTGGCAACGGAGAGCACTACCACTGCACGTGAACTCCGAAATGAAAGCGACTCCAAAATCAGATTTCAAATGAGAGGCTTAAAGAAATATTAGAGCTGACATCATGTGATGTAGATTTTCAAGCATTTTTTTTTTTGTTACAGCAACACCAAAGCTGGGATCGTGTATGTGTCATAGTGTGAACTTACCAGTTTCATATTTTATTTTACTAATCAATTAGCATGAAAAAGATCAGAGTATATTTTATTGGTTTTCTGTTTTATCGTTTATCACCCTTAAAAATATATTTTAATACAAGTAAGCATGACGCAAGTTGACAAAACTACTTGTATGATCTTTGCATCTACTCCCCTTCAATTATTCTGGTTTCATAAACTTGCTTCACGTAAAGTTTCATCAACAGATCCTGAAGAAATTACACGTCATGAGTAAGAAGTTATTTTATTACAGCAATTAAATTAAAGTGTTTCTGTTCATTTTGATGATTACAGCTTACTGTTAATGACAACTCATCATTTCTCATTATAAATTATTTCTGAAAAAAAAAAAATATATATATATATATATATATATATATTATTAGGGCTCACACAATCAAGGTAAACACACGATTTGACAGGGATGCAGTAGATACTTATAGAAAACCACAATAAGAAGGACACGCAACAAAAAGTCACAGACAGAAAATTTTGTGGAACGACAAAAGTGAGGTTGAAAAAAGGATCATGTTGCATCGATGCAGTAACTCATGCAAAAGGAGTCCCTAACGCATACTGGGTGCATATATTGCACAGTGCATAGACAAAATAGGACGACACTTCTGGCCAAATACAAAAAATATTTATATCAGTCTTATGCAATATTTGGAGAAAATTCATTTTGACTTTTACTGGCTAGAAGGTATAATCATCAAAATCAACAGAACTAAAACACCTAAAATACATCACTAAATTTGTATAACTTTATATAAGTTACACTTTTCCTGTTCAATTACTGAAATAACATGTTCAATGTTTATATAATCTAAGTAAGACGCAGCTAATGGTAACACTGCTGAATAAAACAAAAGATTTTTTTAAAAACTCACAGTCAGCAGCAGTGAAGTTGGGCAAGGAGTCGTAACTCTTCTCACTGTTCATAATATCCTGAAGGAGGGAAAAAAACAAGAAGAGAGGGGATTAAAGTGTGTCACTGTCTGCTGATTAATAAAAGGATCATCTGATTTTGGCAACCAAGCTAATTTCTGCTCGCGGTTTTCATTAAGTTCTGGAGATGGATTAACAATGTGACACAGCTTTCGGCAATTCAGTAGTCTCAGCTAAAGCTCCGTGGAGTTTAGCTAAGCAGGCAAGGGAAAGGTGGTGATGCCTTGGTAAATGAGCTGAGAGATATAATTGCTGGTCTTTTCTCCAGTTTATAAAGTAGCAAAAATAACAGAGAGTCTGTTTCTCATACTGCTCCAAGTAAAACAGGATCTATGCCAAATGTGGCGAAATCTAATGTTCCAGCTGACATCTGCATACACACATGTAAACAAAGAGTTTGTGGTAATGCAGAAGATCTGGTATATTTATGAATATGATCGGAAAAGTGGCTAAATAAATACCTGCAATATTTTACAGGAGTGTCAATTCCAGCAGCATATTTTCACTGATTACCTCTGTTAGTGTTAGAACTAGCAAACAAATGAAGCAGTAAAAAAGTTATGGAGATACACTGGTAGTAATGCAGCCTTGTGGTAGCTGGCGTCTACAGAAACGTAGCTACGCTTTATTATAGAGTAGGACAGAAGCTAAAAATAGCACAGCTAACACCAAATTCCTACTGGTTTTACCTCTTTATGTACAAGTTAACATTAGCGCTGTAGCACAGCTACCTGCTGCAGGAGGTTGGAAAAGCTGCAATTTAAAACTCCCATGTTTCAATTAATTAAAGCCACTAGATTTTTAAAAATGCTCTCATTTTTTAATCTCTTGGAAACAATTAAGGATTTTGTTTTGGAGAGTTCTGTAATTTCTTTTCAAATATAGTCATTAGCATTGTAAAATTAGCAACCGTAGGCAGCATGATAAATGTTACTGAGCCCCACGTCCTATTCTATCAATATTCTGATAGAATATTGATAGAGATAATCTGAGATGATGGGAGGACAGGTAGAGATAATGATGCCTTACTGAAAACTGATCGACATCTAGTCCCTGACTGATGCAAAAAAAAAATCTAAAACATAAATTTTCCTGCAAACTAGGTATAGTTTTTGCTCTTCGGTTATTCTAGCTGCCAAATAAACTAGACCTGCTGCCAGATATTACATTGTCTAGCTAGTTACCAGGTGCTAGACATTAAAACATTTAAATCAACACCACAAATCTGTTTAGGTGTTAGCAATAAACTAATTACACAACAACAGTTGTTTAAACAAGTGATTAATTATGCACTTCCTTTAGACTGTATTACAAATAGAACTCTTTACTAAGAAAACATATTGCAGTACAAATCCAAAGTGCAAACCAACCGTAGTTCACAAGTTTAAAGTTAAAGAAACAGCAGCTACGCCACCTGGTGGCAGAGAGAGGACTCCTCCAGCCGCGGAAGTGCTTAGGAGGAAGGTCCAAAACGTAGAATGATCCAAAGCTTGTCTCAAAGTCCACTGGAGGACTTAGCCCCTGAGGATTAGGCGTAGATTTCACAAGAACCTTTATTTTAACAGCAAAGTTAATTATATTGTAGGGGTTTGAATAACGATAGATCGAAGTTCAACTGTAAATTACAGACATATGCATTGTTTATATATAAAAAGTTATCTTCACTGTCTGCAGACTTTAATAATTTAATATCCATTTAGGTTTGCCAAATAATATTGTCACACTTGTGTTTTCTGTAATTAAAATGTAAACTGACACAGAGCTGGTGAAACACACAATCCTGCTGTGCCGGCAAAATTAAAGTCATCGTTCACTTCAAATGAACAGAGACTGTCTGTTTCAAAACCAAATAGAAAATCTTCACAGCTGTAACAAGAATTTCCGCTCAGAGTGAATCCACCCCGTCAGTCAGAAAAATCAGTGCTGACTGACGTTCTGCTGATTTAGAAGAGACTGATCTGCCAGAAAAAGTGCTCAGTGTTTACAAACCCTCCTCTGCAGTCAGAGACTTCTTACCTCCATGATTCCTATGTAGTACGAGAACGGAGTGACTCGCAGCCCTTTGACCATGATGTCAGACAGGTGGTAGGGATACAGCATCAGGTGGTCCCGGCTGTACTTCAGCAGCTCCTCGTAGTACCTGCGCTCGTCCTTCCTGACGTGGCGGACTGCTCGATAAAAAACACACACCCACAGATAGTGGTCAGGTCACAGTCAGGGGCAGAAAAGTTTACAGTCGATCAACAGCTGATCAATTTGGAGCTAAATGAGACTAACTTATCTAAGAACACCAAGAGGTTACAAGGGCAGAAACTCTGCTTTGACTTTGATTGCATGCAGAGTCTTGTAGTGTAACCACTTTCTAAACTCAAATAGATGAAACAATATATGATCTATTGCATCCCTGCTGAAAGTTTTCGTTAATCTCTCCATCATGACCTGTTGCGATTTGTTTATGCTCTGCTACAGTGTGGCAGACGGACGTGCTCACCTAGGTTATTGCGGAATCGCAGCTGGTTGCGGATGCTGTATAGCAGCACATGCTTCTCATACTCGCGCTGTGAGTTCCCCAAACTCTGCAAAAGAGAACAAAGGCACACCTGTAAGGATCAAGGTAGGATTACCCTCACCATGTATGCAGCAGAAATGAACCGGGACTCTGTTTCAGAACTGCTTTCCTCCTGCTGGTTGTGCAATGTGAACAGTTTCCCTGTTGTGCTGACTTATTTCCTGGACTGAGACTCACTGCGATGTCATTTTTATCCCAAGACATTAAAACATATCCTTCCTGGGTATTGCTTTGTGTTTTTAGAAATGTCGTTTTTGCATATCTTTGGCATCATTAACTTAGAATTAAACTCACCAGGATGTTGTTTTTAGCATAATCTTGGATTACACTAAAAACACATGCAGGTCCTACTTTTGGCTTGCCGGGGAAATACTGTGTGTTGGAAAGCTTATGCTACTGCTACACATCATCCACTATGGCCAAACATGGTGTCAGCATACTACGTGTGCTTCCCTTCTGCTGGTTGTGCAGTGTGAACAGTTTTCCTGTCGTGCTGACTGGATGCTTTTTTTTGGGGTGAGTTGGGACTAAACATGAGGCAAAAATGGAAGAAAACCTGTTAGACCATGCAAAACATTTGAGGTGGGGGTAAAGCAGCAAAACCTAAACAATGTCCAATGGCTCTCTGACGTTATTTTGCATAGAGAAACATGTTGAATGTCCCACCTTTAAATGTGCAAAGCTGGTAGAAACATACCCCATTTGGTATGCATCAATTGAATATGAATGCATGCAACACTTTATAGGTTATTCCTGGAATAATTTTTTGAACTAGCTCTTTTTTTCCCCTTTTCCTTTCATAAGTACACAGCAATTCATATTGATCAACCAAACAAGATCCTCATAAAATGCATTAAAGCTTGCACAAGCATCAGTCCTGCAGAAGGCCTGTGACTGGATGGAAAGTTTTAGGAGAATAAAACTAGAATGCACCACTTCCTTCCGAGGTACTGCTTAAAATCAAGGCATGCAGTAGGACGGATTCATTTGGACCGAGTATAAAAATATCCTTCATTATACTTGATGCACGGATAAAACCGATTATGCATGAAGGTGTGCGTGCAGAATCTGCAGGTGGCCCCCCCACGCGCTAAGATCATGTGGCGCCTCGTATCAGCCCGTCTGTCATGTGATGTCAGAGCAGCAGAGAAGAGGCAGGCTGAATGGCTTCAGTAGATGGATGGTGGTCGGCTATGGCTCCGCAGCAGAGGAGGAGACTCTGACAGCTGGCTGAATGACACACGGAGCTCCGCCGTGACATTGCCAGGCCCCCCTGCTCCGTGGCCCCTCTCCGCCGCCCATGAAGGAAACGTTTAAAAGCACGGTACCTGTTTGACATTCGCTGGCAGCTTGTTCCACGGATAATTCTGCCTGATGTGAAATTCCACGTCCGTGTTCATTGCTAGCTACCGAGCTGGCTGAGAGCCGAATCCTTCGCGGCGACGTGAAGCGGGATCCCGGGCGAGTCCACGGTGACTTCAGCCCTCCTGGCACCCGAGCATGCAGCAAACACACCCCAGTTGTGAGGAGACGTTTAATCTGGTAGTTATTTTTCCTTCACAATAAACGGCAACTTCCTTGTTGTATTTTTCAGCGTCACTTCCGGTTGAGGCGTGACGCTGGAGCTGAATGGACCTTTAGGAGGGGATAAAACTCTGCTCACTTTGCCTTTAATCTGTGGCTCTAATGGAAATACATTCATTTTGACAAAATTATTATGGATTCAAGTCCTTGTAAGGAGGATGGCGGATGATCTGTCTAAATATTCAGCGATATGACACTTAATTATGTACAATTTTATTTATTAAATCAATTGTGCCCCCAAATTAGTTCTGAAGAGAATAATATAAGGCTATTATTACTACTAATAATCACAATTAGTAGTTCTAAAAAGTAGTACTACTAATTATGACTACTAGGTAGTAGTACTACTACTAATTATTAGTTGTAGTAGTAGTATTTATCTGCTAGCCAAAAATAGCAAAGGAGTATACATTTTCCAACTTTTAAACAGTTGAAGCATTAATGGCATTCCCACAGCGACTCAAATTTTACAACAATTATTTCATACCAACTAAAGGTTAAACTGACAGCAGGTCCTACTTTCTGATTAATTCAATAAATAGCTATCTCGTCACATGAGGGCATGCAGAGTATCAACAGTTTTATTCCCAGACAATCAGTTGACAGTGACATGACGGCAAAAGTAAGGTAGGCAATCCAGGTGAAGATCCTAATACACAAACCGGGAGAGCAACAAAAGCTGCACACACACGTCAAAGATGTGGCAGGACTTGTTCTACAGAATCAGCTTCATTTCATTATGCTTAGATCTGCTTAACACGTTTTTTTTTTTACCATCATTGCAAGACAGGAAGCAATGTGGCAGCATCTGTTTCTCCTTGAAAAGTCGTGCAAAAGCCCTTAGAATAAATCATTTACTGAATAAGCTTTTTTTTTTAACACTACTAGGATGGTACTTACATTTGTTTCAATTGTTCAATTGTTACAACAAAATAAAGATGTTCTGTTCTTTTGTGTTCTTAAAAGACCTTCATAGCTCACTGCGAAGAGATCTAGAACAACAAAGTGTGGCAGCTGACCAAGTCTCCATAACAACCAGTCAATGCTATTTGCATGTTACCTGGTTAATTGGAGCAGGATGCAAGTAAAAAAGCCTGCAAGTTTAAATGTGGAGTCGGCTAAATGCTATTCGGACTTTATAACTTTAACAGTGTGCTATGTTTAGATAGGATGAAGGTTTTTGCAACAAATACTCCAAGTGAGTCTAGTGTAAAATAGATTATGAATTTGTGAAAATGTAAAAAAAATGTAAACAATACTTAGGAATACAAAAATACCTATTTTTTGTAAAAAAAAAAAAAAAAAAAAAAGATCAGTTGTTTTTTTTCCTACATTTTTAAGGTTGAATTTTGATTTTATTTACATTGACGTCTTCATAGTTTAGTGATATAAAAAGCAAAAGAAATTTATTTGAATTCCAAAATATATCCAAAGGTGTTAAGAGTTCCAACAAATCTAAAGCTAGGATATTTTTTCCTCTGTTTACAACAGATGTACAATGAAGGGAAAACATTAACCTCAGTGAAATTGATTAAATAAACATCTAAACCAATGAAAAGGAAATCTATTATACTAAGTGACAAAATATTTGCAATCTTCTTTAGCAGATCACCCACAACTGAGGAGATTTGAAAAGAAAAAATGGGCAGCGTTTTGTTTGCTTCTTCTGGACAAAATAGGAATTTCAGTCTTTTCTTTTAACACATAAACTGATGTATTCAATGTTTTTATATCTCTATGTACAAAACAAAGAAAATTAAAATCACATATTTCATGTAAAAAACAAATTTGTGATAATTAATCATAACCAGCAATCTATCATTATCAAGCAGCAAGAAAACAGCAGCTGCAGAGAAAGTGAGAATTAGCATTTCTAAAAAATGCTACATCTTACAATTATTTTTAACACATGTCTTCAAGTGACACCTTCATCTGCAGGAATGGAGTTGTAACTTAGTAACTGGTGTCAGTGACAAAGTCCTCCAAAGCGCCACATGCTCTCAAGGCTGATCGTGCTGACAGCTCACTTTCTTCTAGCTATGTTATTTTATCTGCCGACATGAAACCCCAGATCTTTGTCATACGAGACTAAACAAACATGACAATAATTCATCCAGCTACCCTGTAAGCTGTTCAGAGTGCAGGGAATGGCTACATTTAAGACGTTACAGTGAAATAAAGATTCAGCTTTATTGGAAAATGTTCTATGGTCTAATATGCAACTAATATTTAAAATAAGAGAGTCAAAAATCGTTTGTCCTTAGAATTTAATTCGCTTTAATTATGTAACATAAATTCGCTTGCATTGTGTTGATGACTTTATTGCAATCCCTCACACCAAGAATGAATTTAGATTAACTTTGAAGTTAGTTTTTTGCTTTTTGGGGGGGGTTATTTTAAAAAAAATGCAATACCTTTCAAAATTATTTACGTTCCTCATTATGATACTCCTTTGTTATGTGAAATAAATTAATATTTTATTCCAGAAGCAAATCTCACAAAGAAACAGGCCCTCAGCATCACAGACTTTCTACTTACTCACCAGTGCAGTGGGTTGTTTTTCCACATTTTCATCATTTGATTTATGCCAGACTCACCTGGAGTTGCTGAAAAAAATCAGACACATCTAATTTCAAGTTGAGCTCCCAGTGGAGTTTATCAACCTACAGACCTTCATAGTTGATTCCTTTAGAACGTCACTGGTTGTTTGGAGAGTCAGTTGTTAGATTTTATTAAAGTCCCACCATTGGAAAACTCTCTATCTAATAAAAGTCATGGATTTTTGTTATGGTTATTAGTTTTGGTGTGCCTTCCCATATGGTTGCTTCTTACAAAACTTAATGGACGGACTTAAAAATAATAAAACATAATAATAATTAAGATTGTTGGTTTTACTTCTGCTTCAGCTCAAATGAAAACATTAAATCAGAACTTGGTGAATGATGCCTCTAAATTGTAGTAAAAAGAATAACCTTCATTTCAAGTTTAGCTTTATTTGTGTACACAAATAACAAATGTAACTTTAGCTTCACTCTCACAGCATTTAGACACACATTTGGACGTGTATACCTCTTCTGGTTCTTACAGTTGTTTATCCTGATCAGTGCAGATCTATATTTGCCACCGTAGTGAACTACATGTCTCAGAGAGGTGGAGGAGGAAAGGTTCAAACAACAGGTTGTCAGCTCAGGAGCTCTTTAATTAAGCGCCATCCAGGGTGGGCATGCCTCATGATTGATTCAAGACCCTGGGATGACTGTCCCACTCCAGGGCCATTGTATTCGCCGCCTCTGTTGGACCCCGGCGGAGCCACACAACCCTGTGTCACATGAGAGGCCCGGCAGAGTCACGGTGGCCCACCATGCTATTCTTAGATGAAGGAATGTACACAGTGGCCTCATGGCACTCTCCACAGCGCCCAGCTGAAAAACTCTGTGTCATTTCTCTGTGTCATGGTCCCTTCCCGACACCTCTCTGGGTTATATTTTAACTTTTTTTTTCTTTTTTTCAAGTCATATCAAACTGATGACATTCTGTGGATGTTATTGATTCTCTAAGGACAGAAGGTAAGGATCCATGATTATGAATTTAGCTGGACTGAATAATAACAGGCTTAGCTAACAGATATTACTTTAAAAAGTTTTCAGCTTTAGATTCAAAGCGTGTTTTTATTATGTTTTAAACTTTATTCCCTGATTAGCTCAAAAAGCGTCAACTGTGTCCTGCATTTTTTTATTATTAGCAATTGGTCTTAATTTTATGGAGCTAACCAGATATTAAAGATTATTCACATCTGCCTTAATAGGTGAAGCAGTTTAAAAGTTTTGTTAAACCACAATTATGTACTTAAATAATCAGCATAATAATCTGTCAAAATACTGTCTGAAGGATGAACTTATTTCTCCCTGCTGGAGGATCTTCATCACAAACATAAAGAGGGAATGAATATATGCATATTTTTCGGATTAAGATTTTTTATATTATCACTGATCATAATTACAATTCAATCAATGATTACAAAGAAAACAATAATGATAAATAATAATTAATAAATACATGAACGTCTATTTTCTAATAATTTAAATAAGTAAAAAGAAATACAAGCAACAACAATAAAACACATATGCCAACATTCATTCTACAGAATGCTTTTACATTCAACATTGAGAGTTTTATGTATTAGAGTGTGAACTTTTAAAATTATTACCTAAGTTGACTAAAGGTTTAACCTTTATGAGAAGTTCACTGGTCTCTCATAGACTCCAAGACCAGTAAACGCATCATAAAGGTAAAACCTGTAGAGTCTAGAGTACATGAAAAAAAGACTTTCATAGCCAGGAATGTTAAGTTTTCTGACGTCAGAGTTTTTGGAGGGGCAATAGCTTTGGAGAAGCAAGTGTCTTTTGGTCCAATAGCTTCCTGCACCAGAACACTAGGAACAGAACATGATAAGAGAGATGCTACTTTATGGTTCAGAACTGATCAGAACCTGATCAGATCACTCTGATTCTTTCTCTTAACTTGCATGATCTGGAAATCTTGGCAGCTGTAGGCCTGTAGACTTCTGGTACGAAGTCTACATGTCGTGGTGAACAACATTAAGATGCATAATCTAGAATAGGTCATGCATTATTTCTTGCCTGAATGATGCAGCCCTTCACCCAAATCGTGGTGAACGTCTTCTCACCACGAAGTCGTTCACCACGATCTTCTCGGTTAATCTCAAAAGGTTTGGGTACCCAAAAGGTTGGGTAGGACTAGACGGCCAATACTAAATATATATATATTTTCATGGTGTTTTTCTACCACATTCTTTAAACTTGGGAAGAGATCAAGAATGTGGACAAACTATTTTTCAGTGAGAAAATTATTCATATTTTGAAGACTCAGGACACCATCAGCGTGTAATAACATAGTGTTGAGGTTAAATGTAAGAGTCCATCAAAGATAGTTTGAAATTACTTGGGAACATGTAGTCCTTATGATTAAAAGATCATATCTGGTGTGTTTAAATAAATTCGATTCAGCTCAAATCCTTTCAGTTCAGACATATTGTTTTATTTTCTGTTATATTCAGATTATTTATACAGTGTTAATTTAAAAGAACTGTTATATAAAGACCCTTTCCCAATTTAGAACAGGAATATAACATATATTAAAATGAATCCAATCACCTAGACAATTAAATTACATACATTCCTGTGCAGTCATGGAATGCAGCCAATTTTAGCTTTCACCGATTTGTAAAAAGTTGACAATGTAAGGAGAGTATTCATGAATTAAAGATATTAGACGCTATATTTTGAACTGGTAATTTCCATTTTCCAACATGAAAGTATTAAAAGTTTAAAAGGTATTTGTTTTAGGGAAACAAATTAAAGTAGAGATGGGAAGAAACTGAAATATTTCAGTGTAAATCTTGATTCAAATGAAGTCTAATTTCTGACTCTCCACCAGTGGACCAAGGTAAACACGCCTGCTGTGAAATGTCACTCTCAGCCGCTGTCATCTAATAATTAACAATAATGATTAGGCGTCTAAATGTGTCAGGCAGCCAGGACACTGTCAACGATTTTATTTTTTATTTTTACCAAGAACTTGTTGCTAATTGTTCAGAGAATTTTATCCTGGATCATCACAGAGACCACCACTGCAGAGGATCAAATTCTGGCACTGGAGACAAGAAATATTGTAGAAAAAAAACATAACATGTTGAAAATAGCAGCAGAGTTTAGAGAGGGTGAAATGGGTCCTGAGGGAGAGATTCAGAATGAAAGAGAGGCAAACACAGATGGCCTGTTGACACAGTCTGTTTAATGTTAGCAGTGATAGGCAGCCTGATGACAGATGTGGCCTAATGGTGGACGGGTGTATAAGGATGGGCTTTAAAATAGAAATTAGAAAGTCAGTGATTCATAGTAAGGACAGCTGCTCTGAGTGAGTCATGAATGATCGGCTCTCCAATAAACCAAGTCACCAAACATACTGTTTGCAGATTTAAGCCCATAAGATACATATATTTGATCAGGAGGAATAGCCCGGCAATTGTGAAATTAAAACAGAATAGCAAAACAAAAGCATTTTTCAAAAAAAAGACGCTTTCCTTTTTTTTTTTTTTGTTTGCTTTCAGACTTAAAGCTTTGCTCATTATTTTTAAATTTCTAGCATGAATGATGCCCTAGGTTAGCTTCTGCTGCCCCTTACCCAAACTAATCAAAATGCATGAAATCATCTTAACTCTTAAGTGGGATAAAATTTAGTGCATTCCAAATTGAATGACCACTGAAAAACATATAAAAACAAAACTTTTGTTTTTACTCCCTTTTTGCCATGAGCTGCAAATGTTCATCTCCCTCTCTGTGCGTCTCTCTCATTGTGTGAGAAGACACTTCACCTACCTTGCCTACTTGTAGAGGGTTCAGTGGTGCATGACAAAGAGGAGGATACAAGGTTCAGGGATCTTTGCCACTTTCTGTTGATACATCTTTCTCGATCATCTGAAGTCCTGGGTCCGCCCCAATTTTATTTAAGACGTTGTGGTATTTCAAAGTTCGTGATGTAATTCAACCTAAAAATGTTCCAAGGCTCTTTGAATAAGAAATCCTACCCAAAAGGTGCTGCCTTTGCAAGTTCAGCTTTCATACACGCTGAACCCATAACGTTTGTTGCCAAAAAGCTAAGCCTTACATTTCTTAAAACATGAAGACAAGATATCATTTTAAAAAATCCAAGTAGCATTGTGAAAACTCTAAACTTTTACATTTGAGACTTAAAACCTTCTCTAACTCCCACAAATACATTTATGTTATCTAATCAGATTTTTATTGGTCCTGTTTTCTTATTCTGTGTGTAAACTGACTTCAGTTATCAAAGTCAAAGATAAAAACACAATATACCTTGGCGATGTGAGAATTTGTGATGACTTGTTCAGAATGTCATGTTGCTTCAGATACAGACAGCTTATTTTGAAAAGTGATATTTTTTACACCGAGGTGTGAAAATCAGAATGCAATTTTAGAAAATGGTAGCAAACTTAACAGCATAAATCAAGCACATTTATTACATTTGTTGTATTGGCATGTATTGTATTGTATCTTCAATTGAAAAATTTTGTGCCTCTATTCCTTCTTTGCCAGCAACATGATGGCCGGCAGACGAGCAGACATTTTCTCTTTCAAAGACTCAGAGCTTCCCTGCCACTTGCTCGTCCAGCTCAACATCCTGCGGCAGGAGCGCATCCTGACCGATGTGCTGCTCTGCACTGAGCACCAGGAAATCCCCTGCCACCGGAATATCCTGGTGTCCAGCAGCCCGTACTTCCGTGCCATGTTCTGCAACAACTTTCTGGAGAGCAGCCAAGCCCGTGTGAACTTGAAGGGAATCTCTTCAAGCGTGCTCACTGGCATTGTGGACTATGTTTACACGGGCTGCGTCACTATCACCATGGAGAATGTGCTCCCCCTTATGCAGGCAGCGTCCATGCTTCACTATGGGGGTCTCTTTGAGGCCTGCTCCACGTTCCTGCAGGAGCAGCTGAGTCCTGAGAACTGTCTGAGCATGATCCGGTTGTCTGAGATCCTCCACTGCGAGAGTCTGAAGGAGAAGGCAAAGGAGATGGCCGTGAGGTGCTTCTCTGATGTTGCTGCCACTGAGGACTTCTGTGAGCTGTCTCTTCCAGAGCTCATGTGCTACTTGGAGGATGACCGCCTTTGTGCTGAGGAGGAGCAGGTGTTTGAGACTCTCCTGGCATGGATCCACCACGACCCTTTTTCACGACGCGGCGCCATTCACGATCTCTTCAAGAAGGTCCGTCTCCGCTACATCCATCCAACATACCTCTTCCAGTTTATCGCCAACGACCCACTGGTGCAGTCATCCACACTCTGCACTGAGATTATTGACTCTGTACGCCGTCTTATGCTCACAGCCAGCACCAAGTGCAGCCGTGAGCTGAAGCCCCTCTGGACCACACCAAGACGTTACACCTGCAGAGAAACGCTGGTGGTAGTTGGAGGACGCAAAAACAACGAGCAGACTTCTCGAGAGGCACTTCTGTACGATGAAAGGACCCATCGTTGGCAGTGGTTGGCCAAGCTGCCTCTGCGCCTTTACAAAGCTGCGTATGTGTGCATCCACAGCATCCTTTATGTGCTGGGAGGCCTCAGTCTCTGCATGGCTTCTGGGGATAGCTCAGTCAGCTCCACCGTTTACACACTTTCCCTCAAAACAAACCAGTGGAGGACAGCAGAGCCCATGCTGGAGCCTCGATACGCCCACCAAAGTGTGTCTTATCTGCACTTCATCTTTGTGCTGGGAGGTATTGGGGTGGACAAGAGAATCTCTCAGTCAGTGGAGAGGTATAACAGCATGTTTAACCAATGGGAGGCCATGGCGCCGATGCCTACCGCTGTGCTTCATCCAGCAGTTGCAGCCAGTGATCAGAGGATCTACGTGTTTGGAGGGGAGGACGCCATGCAGAACCCGGTCCGGCTTATTCAAGTAAGGCACAACTCTCTAAGAAGTGTTTTCTGAAGACTCTGAATTACATTAATTGTTAACATTTTTATTGTGAAACAGGTATATCACATCTCTCGCAACTTGTGGTCCCGATTGGAGACAAGGACCGTGAAAAATGTTTGTGCGCCAGCTGCTGTCATAGAGGAGAAGATCTATATCATAGGAGGTAAACGCTGATAGATGAAAAGCATCTACTTGGGTTTTAAAAATTAACCTCAAATTTTAATGTCTTTCATTGGGATCTTAACTTACCAACACAAAGTGAACATGAATTCACCATGATCTTAACAATATCCTTACAAAATATGTTATTATCATTGGATTACAAAACTTGTTTTCTGCATCCAGTGCAGTTTTTAGATTTTTCCAATTCATGATATCAACTTGAGTTTTCTTCTATATTACACCATTGCAATGTAAATATTTTAAAATACACAACAAATTTTCCTTTGGATGAAACAAAGTAATATGAATATCGGTTACTACAGTGCCAATAGCAAATACAATCAGCAAATATGTGTTTTCATTTTTTGATAGAATTTGCTGCTTCTCAAAAGTTGCTGGGTTAGAATAATCCAATTTACTCCAAGTTATTTTGCTAAAACGATTTCTAGTTAGTCATGGACAGATCAAGCCCAGGTTAGTTTTTAACAGGATAAAACTGAGAACCCCTTCTTTCTGGGTTTCAGCCAGAAAGAAGGTTAAAGAGACTAACAACAAATTCCCAAATTTTACTATATTAGAATAACTCGCAGTTTGGATTACTAAACAAGTAATTACAATGTATTTTCTTAATTCATTCCTATTATCTCTCCATGTAGTACATGCACTTGAAACTTGTTTTATAAAAAGTTTTATACTGAATTTATTACCAATTCTTTGGTCAAAGTGTAAATGTTGAACTTTAGTTCTAATTTATGGTGAGTTGCTTAGCAACTAAAAGTCTAATATTATCTCGAGTCAACAGCCTTGTTCTCAAGTTATTGTCATTATCTTGATCCAGTGACGTTAACATTATTATTGGCCATAGTTGTGTCCTACTATTTCTTCTTTCTATTGAATACAGTTTAAAATGTCACATAGTAAAGTTTAAAATGTCATTCTCTGAAGAATAATGAGGCACCTTTGAAGTGTCTTCTTTAACTTAACAGCAATTTCTGACCCAGTTTCTGTCCTAAAAAGATTAAATAACCCAGCAGATTTGTGTGTGTGAGTATAAATAATGTAAACTACAGACAAAATGTGTCAAGAAAGTTTGGTTATGCACAAAAAAAATCTTCTTTTTCAGGATATACCAGGAGAATGATTGCCTACGACACCAAAGCCAACAAATTTTTCAAATGTGCAAATCTGAAGGAGCGAAGAATGCACCACAGCGCCACAGTGATCAACAACAAGCTGTACGTCACAGGCGGACGCATCCTCAATGGCCATGATGTCATCGAGGACTCGGATTGCTTTGAGTGCTACGACCCAAAAACGGATGTTTGGACCTCAAAAGGTTCTCTACCGTACAAGCTCTTTGACCATGGGTCTCTGCCGCTGGTCTGTGTTTCCAACCGACCCAACCCACCATGAGCAAAACCTCTTGTTTGGTTTTGATATATTTTGGCCTCTACACTAACAGTGAGCAACCATTTAACACTGAGAGCATTGCTTAATGGAGCACATGCAAGTTAGCGGCCTGATTAGCACCGCTGACGGTGATCTGAAACACAAAACCTGTGTGGAGATGGTATTGCCGACGCAACTGTGAGGGAACTGAAGAGTCAATGAGAAGTCGACAAGCTTAAAGAAAATGATATTTTTTAGAAACAATGGACTTGGAAAAAATTATTTGCATTCACATTTGATGATCAGTGTTAATGTTTTATTGTCCCTGACCTTAATACAAAGAAAACTCCCAAAATGTGGCAGCTATATTTTCCATCGTTTTCCTGCCAGACCAGGAGAGATATATTTATAGATCTGGGTTCTACTGAGTTCTGTTAACGATCTAGCAGTGGCACTATTTGCACTTTGTATAGTAAATAATACATTCCTCTTTAACTCACTTCTTATTGGATTGCACTTGTCAAAGAAAAGAGCTGTCAAGGGGCATGAAAAAACTCCTACAGAGATGAAGAACCAGTCTTTTGTAATGTTTGATAAGTCAATGCAAAGAATGACAGATTTTGTCAAATAAAATAAAATGAGCCAATATTTAACAATTCAAAAATGGGCTTCCATTTTCTCTGGAAAATCCAACAAAGCTTTTTACATGCACAGCCTTTTCATCTATGAATGTTGATGTGAGAACATGTGACAAAGTTGCCTTCAAAGAGCCCCTGGGTGATGCAATGACCTGCTTTCTGCAGATAAGAGAGGAAGAGGTGTCAGGGCGATATCCAGTGTTTGCAGCATCGTTCTAAAACCCTCTTTGCTTTCATGAAGTTTGCAGTTCATTCACAGAAGGACTTGCGCCTTTTTTCGTTAAAATAAAATATATCAATTTGATTACCACTTAGTGGCAGTGGCCATTTTCCATATTTGTTCATGTTCATGTTCTCATGTTGATTTGCTTTACTCACAAGAGTGGCACAGATTATTCCCACAAGAATTTAAGAAAACTTAAATTCCTGTGGATGAAATGGTTTAACCAACTGGTCATAAACCATGTAATGATTTATGATCAATTGATCTTTTCGTTGCTAGCTTCTTGGTAGATAATTATTATTTCACAGAAATATATGTCTTGGTTACCAGTAGCCACCATACTAACTCTAATTGAAGCATCTGTGCAGTTATCATGTTGACATGCAAAACTATGTGCCAACTAAGGATACAAAGTTCTCAGCAAGTGATTAATTCAAATGATCATGCTTCAAAATTAATTTTTGGTATCAGTTGAACTAAAATATATATATTATCTTTTATTTTTAGATTCTTTATTTTGCTGTTGCAAAGGAAGACAGGAATAAATAACAGAGCAACTAAATCTTTATTTGTGAATGCTAACACTGAAGCTCAGTTCTCTGCTACAGTAAGTTAGAAAAGCATATGATAAGAACTCAGATGTCTTACATACTGCACATACAGTGTTTATAGGAAAAAATTACATCAATGCCTTTGCCCACCTGGAAAACTTCCTATGTTCCTGGCTGGCTTAGCTGTAATCTCCCTAATATATCAGTGAAGACTGTTCAGGCAGACACATAAACTTTTCCATGACTATCAAGTGACACGTTTGCACTGCATACCTCATTAAAAACCAGCACAACATCCGCCAGTCAACACGTAGCAGTATTTTGATCTTCAGATGTTAGGGGAATGCAGTGAATACACAACTTTATGATATACCGTGGCTGACATGTGACCTCTTGACCTGATGGCTGACATTTTTTTCATACCAGGCGTTTGGTATGAGAAGCTCCTCATATCCAGTTGCCATCCTGACAGACTCTCTGTTTGTATGATGGACATATACGCAGCACCGAGGATGAAGGGCAGAAGATATTTAGCTTCAGTTTTGCATTTTAATCCATGATCATGAATGTCAGACCACTAAAAGCAGCAAGTAAAAAAGAAATTTTATTCGTTGTCACAATAACACTGATTCTGAGTGAAATGACCCCTGATATGTTTGCTCATTCCAAATCCCTCCCAAAAGCCTCCTTTCTGTGTCTCTACAAGCACATCCAAAGCAATTGTTAAACTTGATTAAGTAAACTATTCAGAATGACACACACAATGACCTAAAACATCAGAACAGACACATGACGGTCTGTCAGATGTCTTGTGCCTGACTCAGTCACCCAGAGCAGCGCTCAGGATCAGCACCACTGAGCTGCTGCTAAATACACAACCCGTTTAGGCCGTTAATGACCGCTTGGCTGCCCACTGCCTTTCAATAGATACCAGCTTGTGAGGGTCACCCTTCACAGAGGCTGTGGCCAGCCAGGTTATTTTCAGTGTCTGTTACTAGACCCTATCGAGGTAGTTTCAAACTATGTGAGAAGGACCAGGCAGAGTTTATAATTATAAATGAAAATTGGATAATTGGATTTTTCCTGCAGTTAACATGTATCCTTGTACACCTTAATATATTTTATTTTATATTTAAAATTCCTGAAGATAGACCTCATAGCAATTATTATGATGAAATTGTTGGGCTATGAAAATAATCAAATTATGCAGGGAAAGGTTCAGAAGTTATTTTCTTATTGCTCAGTTTTTATATGATGCTGTAATGCATAATTCGAGAAAATTCCATAAACCTCAAAGCATTGTGAATATTCCTGATTATGTTTACAAAAATCTTTTTATTAGTTGTTCTGATTTCCACCTGAAGATCTGCCATAGGACATGAAGAAGTCAACCTTTTGTTAACAGTTTCATGTTCCCTCTCTCTCTCCTTTTATCTGCAAACAAGTTATAAAACAATGCATAATTTTCTTTCTATTAAACAGTTATCCACTTCTTTGTGTTGGTCATTCACATAAAATTCCAATAAAATGCATTGAAATATATGGTTATATTGTGATAAGATGAGTAATCAGATGAGACAAAAGTTTTTATACAATAGGTTTAGGTTAGCATGACTTGCTTTATTGCTTTATCTTGAAACAAGTTATTTTTAACAGCCTGCAGTGTCGATCTACTACCACTAGATGTCCCCAAACACGCTTCAAAGATGTGAGCAAACAGGTCAGGTTTTCAATGTGCCTCTATCGCCCTCTACTGTCTGCACAGACATATTGACTGCGCTGGCAAATGGTGACAAAATCCAAAAAAACATTGGTTATTTAAACGTCTCAGAAATCTCAAAAAGCGTGCAAGTCATAAATTCAAATTTTAATTTATTATCTTTGGAGTCATAAGTAGCAGTTTAAGTTATGATAGTTGCAGTCTCGCATAAACCAATCTTACCTAGCACTAGTCACATAGCAGAGCCTGGCATTTGATTGGTCAACCTCGATAGCAAGTCAGTTTCTGACTAATCACCAACTGGCACTAATCGTTAATTACCCAAATTAAATATAGATATGCTTTACCTGTCAATATTGGCATGGCTTCATAAATGTATACTGAAATAATTAAAGCTGGAAGTAAACTTAACTTTTTAAACGAACAATTATGTGTTGAAATTATTTATTTACAAAACATTTTAGAATAATTTTAATTTTAGTTATTTAATTACGGAAATACTAAAATAACTTAAGTCACTTATATAGTAGCATATATATTTTTTATCTTCCCATCAGTTTTCATGACTTAGTCATTTCCGATTTAAGTTATCGCAGTTCTGTTATTATTTAATTGTGGCATATATTATTTAAATTCAGGCACTTTTAGCCCACCATACTCATAAGGGTTTGAGGTCCTGACCATTTGTGAAATATCCACGTAGCTGCACATACTGTACATTTCTGTTAGCCACTTATCTCTGTTCTGGGTCTTCACAGGTCAGCTGGCACACAGCAGCAGACCATCAAAAGGCCGTTTGTGAAACATTTGAGGAAATTTTACATCATATGACAGAGAGACGGATTCAAATTTAACAATCATGATGACTTTATTTTAATTTCTCTGATAAAAACAGACAGTTCTCACTACAGCATGCACACATTCCTTATAGAGCTCCAAAATAAAATTGGTTTTATGGATTGCTTTATTGTTTTTTAAATTGCATCTACATTTCTAAAACAGGCTGGTTGAGCTTTGTATCTATTTGGTGATGTGTGTGTGTGTTTGTGTGTGTGTGCAGGACTGATAGGAGAATCACTTAAAATGAAAATACGTTCTTAAAGTAAAATCTTAAAATGTCTACATTCAATTCTGCGTAGCATTCCTTATTACTTTGCTTTGAAACACTTTTTGAAACATTTACTGTATTCATAAGGGACCTTTTTAAAGTGGCATAGATTTTTTTTTAATTATATAATTATTATTTTAGATTAAAAACTAAACATAAACAATAATTCGGTCCAAATAAAGTGCTTAATGTTAACAGTATTTTTAAACTCATTGCACAACATAATATACTAAAAACTATAATTCTAATGGCCAGAAATCTGTAAGATAATAAAATGATACTTTAATAAGTTTATATTAAATTTGAATTTGGAACGATATGAATATACAACCTGTACACTTTCTAAAATCCTTCATGTATGTCTGTGGCCCACTTTGGAGCACAAGGAGTTGAGAAACTAAAGATACCGTCATTTAGTTTATGACACATTATGTACAATAGTTCTGTAGCTACAAAGGCATTCAGAGAAATTACATTTTGGCACCTTGCACAGAAATGAATATACATTTAGTTTAAATAGCAAAAAAAAAAACACCCTGAAAAATACAGGCAATCTGCGCCCCTCAGTAATATGAGATAACAGCAGTAACTCATTTGATCTGGCTGAGAAGGTGAAACTTTTGGCAAACGAATTTGCTGCTGGAAGGATGAGAGAGGCGGAGATCTGCCCCAGCAGACCTTACAGGAAAGAGACTGTACAGTGCATTTCTGTCGGTTAATCTTCCTGAGTGCAAGAAGTAAACGGGAACTGGAAAGCTCATCGACATTAGACATTGATTGGGCCTCTGCGATATTTACATGATATCACTACATCTTTTGGCTTTCTGCATCATATCATCCCTAGTTTGAGTGAAGGATTCAGACAAGGTTCCTATTGGCTTTTGGAAGCAAAACAGTCCCAGAGAATCATAGCTCCTTTACTGTACTTAAAAGTGGTTATGGGCATCTTTGCCACATATTCACTAGTATCACAGCTAATGTAATGCCTGCAGCTTTTCCTGAGAGGGATACTACTTCCGGATTGGCACCGCAACTTCTAAATTTTTTGGTAGCAGTTCGTGTCAAATGTGAATTTTCTTTTAAATTTCAATAAAGTGCCCAAAACCTGGGAAGATACTTTGAATAAAGTACGCTGGCTTCGTCCTACATTTCACTAATGGGGCGCTCTGCGGGGTGGAAGCTGGTCGACTTAGACGACGGCATGTAGAACGATTGAGTTTTGCGGTTCAGACGGGCTCTTTTCGACGCTACCGACAGGCTGCGCTTGCTGGAGCAGATGATCTCCGTGATGAACTTTTTACAGTCGACGCAGACCTCCATGGTGACCCAGTCCTCTGTCAACTCTTTGGGAAGCTCCAGTTCGTCCTTCGACTGCCCGTCTCGGCTGCTGTGCTTGGACAACCTGCAAACAGCGAGAAACGTTAAAATTCTGCACACCAGACTTTCTTTTGTCTTTGCCATCGTTCAGCTACGACCTTCGGCGTAGACTGTGTCTGCCGTATCCAGGCGCGTGTTTCTCTCGTTCTGGTGGAGCCGAAGCTACACGAGCGACATCGTTAGCACCTGCACTGGGACCAAGAGAGTAGATGGGCAGAGTGGAATACGGCTTAGATGGTAGCCGCATCTGGAGAAGAAAGAAGAAATAAACTACATATTTAAGACTGATAAAAAGTTTTCATGCAGTTTATCAAGTACATGTTGATGATTGGTTAAAAAGCATCAAAGGCCTACAGCCTCCTACCTTTTTTGAACACTGGGCGCACACTGGTCTGAAAAAAATGAAACATAACTTTTAAGTTGGATATGACTGAACAAATGCTGAAGGAAAACGCAAAAGATAAGGCAGGAAAACCCCAACCAAATTAAATTTTGTTTAAACTTGTGAGTGTGTAGCTAAAAAAACATGTAAAAAGCTTCATGTTGTCTCAAGTTGTGCTAGTTTTTCTGATATTTATCAACTCTGTATTTTTCTCTTTTTTACCCCTTTAAAAATATTCCTAAATAATATTTTTGGGATTTATTCATAAATTTTAACAATATTCTTGACACCTAACTACACTTACAGAACAATAAAATGTTCCGATTCTGCGGCTTTTTGTGGCGTCTTGGCCGAGGTCGCTTGGCTCTATTTAAAAATCTATTGAGATTTAGACAGTTTAAAACTGAAAATTTTGATAACAGTTTGTTGTCTGTGATTTTATTTCATTTTTAAAAATTAAAATAAATAATAATTCACAAGCGCCACTGCTTTATTTGGTATCTATACCCAATGTGAAACACAAAAATGGCTCTCTTTGATTGTTGACCGAGCTTTTGATTCAACACTGATGTAGAAAATCAAAGACAAAATTTTTGATAGTAAAGGAATGACCATGTAAATGCTATATTTTTTCTTTACAATACCTATTCAGACTTAGAAAATAATGATATCGCAGAGAAGACTGTGTAAGAATCTCATTTATAAACTAATATACTTTCCTCTAGAAAGTATCAATGCAAAATTTCATGCATGAACAACTCCCCAATTTTGATTAGAGTAATCATGCTAAGTAAATGTAATTTGGTATATTTTTTGCTTAAGTTAAAACCTGCCGAACTGTTGATCAAGATGAATAGCACTGGTTTACCTTTTGCAGAACTGGCAGGTGTAGGACCAAGTGAAGAGGGAGAACTTTTTGGTTCGACATGCAAAGCAGAGCTAAGGAAGGAAAACATGGATGAGGACGAATCTTCTACATTCAAATAATGAACATTTCGACTCAAGAAGAGAACTTTACCTTTCCTTTCTTCAGAGCGTTATAGACGTCTTTGTACTGCTGGAACTTCTCCAGCTCTGCCTTGACCAGAACCTGTCTGATGTGCATCACCTCCTCCACCGTCAGAGTTAAACACTCCACAGGATAACAGAACTCCTCCTGCAGGAAAAAAAAAACAAGACATCGCATCTGAAAACCATCACTTGCATTTATAGAAGAGGAGACAAACATTAGGAATGTGGCGTTTTCTTCCAGTGAGATAAATGCCACATGAATGGAGTAAAATACAAAACACCCAGCATCATCAGAAGACCAGAAAAGCAGCGATATGGGAGTAATGGAAACACAAACCGTTCATATGAATGATGACTCGAGGAAAATGTGACAAAGATGAGTGCAGAATCTGCAGGTGATGTTCTACAAACTTCCAGTAGGTTAATTTGGGTTTTCTAGAAATGTTATATTTACTCGTCATCCTATTTGACTTATTTGCACATGGGCTTATAACAAACAACACCTGCAGTTCTGCAAGAAAAACTCCAACTAATTTCTCCACTGAGGAATTTTCTCCCACCTTCTGCCTTGTGTCATAACCCAGTTTAAGTTAATTTCAGTCACTCCACAGACGGTTCTCTCACCCAGACAGACCTTACACAACTCTTTAAGTAAAACCAATCATACAGTGCTGAAGATGGTTTTCCTAACTCGGTGATGTTGATGGGATAATTTGATGATGTGCAGTTAATGGTGACATACCGTGACCTGAGAGCTGCCGGCTGCTTCCACCTGACCAGCGGGCGGGAGGAAAGGGAACAGGACATTGAGACTGAAACAGCAGCACCTTGTACTCCAACACGCTTAATCACATGCTGCATGTTTGGTGGAATTTAATAAGACAACTCCATCATTCAAAGGATATTTTCAGAATCCGTTATGTAATAATTTACAGCAAACTTAACGGCTCTACACATATGAAAAAAAGTGAAATCTGATTTCATAAGAAGTGAAACAAGAAAGCTAGTCTGATGGCTAAACCGACACTTGAGATTATTAATTTTTCCTCTCACAATTGCAGTCATTTAGTTCAATTGAAGACACAGAAAAAGCTCAGCTGTTGCCTTTGAGATGTGCAAAAAAATAACTTCCAAGAACTTAGATGTCCCTGCTTGGCTTCCCTAAAACCCTGTTTGTTATTTGTTCTTCGCATTTCATGTAAGAAAAAAATCCGACGGTGATGAATAAACAGGACACAGACGAAGTCACCTTCCCAATGGGACTCCCAGTCTGCTGCAGCATTATACAAAAAAAACTGACTGCAAGTAAGTTTGTCAGACAGTTTGGCTAACCCGAGTAAATATGCTAATGAGGTACAGGAGGAAGCATCAGAAAATGAAGGTAACTGCAAAGATCTGACTGTTTCACTTTCATTACACTAGATAAAACCTACATGTAGATTCTACAAGAGCGATGTTCCATAGCACCATAAAAACAACCCGTGGGATCTAAGTGACCAGGTTTATTGCCGCAGCTCAGTTACATTGTCAAGCATGTAACAGAAATTATCTCAAATAGCTGAGATACACAATAAAGCAATTTAATTACCAGTTTTAGATGTCAATTTTCTCATATGTCAAACCTTTTCTAGACATTAGAGACTCAGGTTTAGCTCTAAAGTCCTGAAAACAAGTAGTGAGAAGGAGCATATTCCCCAAATGGCCCTCTTAGTGCAGCAGTCCTGTGGTTTCAATTACATCCTGTCAGCCTCACTAGAATCATACGACTGAGCACAGAAAAGCTCAGCCAGTGACCTCATTGTAAACAAATAAGCAGTCACAGGACAGGAGGACATTTAGCGGACATTTTCAACTTCTACTGTTGCTGCTAAACGTAACCACAGTAATAACACAGACTTATTTTATTATTAGACTGATAAAAATAGCAAAAACAAAAAAGTATAGGTTGCTTCGATTAAAGGTTTTAGTTTTTGACATGTCATAAAAAAAGCTCCTTTTATAAACTCTTAAGGTGAGTAGTCTGATATTTTTGTAGCAAATAAATGAACAGCAGCTTCTAGTCTCAACGTATTTGCTGTGATTTAGTCGACTGGACAGCAGGCAGGTCAGTTGACCACAAGGAATGCGGTGATTGTTTAATAAGTAGCTGGAAATGTCCGTCCGACAGGTCCAACCAGTAATGGTTGCTTAAAAAAACTATTTGTTTTCATCTTGGACCACACCTTAACTAATCATGCAAAGATCTATTTTTTTCTTTGCCTGTCAGTCATAAACCTTTTACTGAGTGCAAAGTCATGCTTTGTGTGCTACTAATAATATAAAAAAACATCAACAACCAAAAGCCAATTTTGCAGATTGAAGAAAAAGCAAAAATCAGCCTAAAAAAACTGCAATTATACAATTTATTTATCATACAATTTAATTTTAGTGCACAGCAAAACTGCTGTTTTTTTTTATTATTGTTGTTTTTCGCATCAACTTAGATATATCTATACAAACTAATTCAGTGTTTTCAAAGGTCTGCCAAAAAGGCATCCAGTAATAACTAGAAAAGCACAGAGCAATCAGTGGAAACAAACTGTGAATAAAAATTCAACTGGGAAATCTGATTTTTTTTCCCTCTCATTCTTTAAATGAGTCCAAGCCTGTCTCAATAAGCAGTTAATCAGTTAATCACAGAATCAATTACAATGATCTTGACAATTTCCATTCTAATGATTAATATTTTTTGAAGGGCAATTTGTTGACAGACTTCTTGATCCATGTCGTTTTAGGTTTCAATTATGTGCTTTTTATTTTTGTTTTATTGTTTTTTGTTTTTATTTATTGTGTCTTATTTTGGATATTTTCAATCTATTCCAGTGTTCTTTACAAAATGTGCTTGTCTTTAAGAAGGTAAACTTGCATTATGTTGCCAATATCAAAATATTACTTGAAAATAGTTTCAAAACAATTTTAACATTTATCACAATCATTTCTTAGACAATTTGTTATTGTGGCAGGCCTAAACAACTCCCACCTTTATAAGTCTATAAAAATCTTAACCAAAAGCATGTATTTGATTACTTTTCTTAGTTTATTAAAGCATCAAATAAAGGTTCGGGTTAACCAAAACGCTCATCTCTACCAAAGAGCCTGCAGCACAATTTTCTCTTGTGTGTGTTACATTACTAAAAGAAAAACAGCTTTAACCTCAATGAAACCTGGATAGGAAAAACATGACTTGTACATCTCTAGTAGTAACATTTAACTCCCTCAGTTAACTCACCAACGACTTGGAGCTCTGCTTGGACGGTGGTGCAAAAGACCGAACAAATGCAGGCGCCTCCCTCTCCACAGAGTGCCGCCTCTGAAGAGTCTGGTGCTTCTCTGGCTGAGGAGTGGCGGAAACGGGCAGAAACTTCGGAGGTGCTGTAGGAATTAAAACATTTAAATAGGAATGGATGAAGAGATGGAGGGTGTAAATGATTTAATATTTGTACTAAAGACTCCTCTGTGTTAGATCACACCTTTCTTCTCCGCAACAGTCTCAGGAGATGTGTCCTCCAGTAAAGACGTGGACCTACTGGAGCTGCTCTTTGTGGGCTCCTCCTGTCAGTCGGATAATAACACACCGTTAAATAAAACTGCATATTAAAAGCCCAAATAAAGCTCTCAAGATACTGGAATGTTGATAGATTTCCTGATTTTCTTTTCCACAGATATGCAGATGATCATTCGGTGCGATCGGAAGCAGCCAGAAGACTCACATCAGATTCGGAGCTGTCCAGTTCAGCCAGTGTGGGAGCTTTGAGGAGCCTCTTCCTCTGACTCAGCTGCTGGGCTCTTTGAGGGGTTCCTGTCATCCCACTGGCCAGAGAGTGGGTGCTGCCAGCCAACTTCCTCTGCCCATCAGGAGACGCTGTGGGTCAAAAATGCCTCATTCAGATTTTTGCAAGTCGCCACTAAGGCAAATAAACCGGCTTATGATTCAGGGCTGAAACAATTAATCAGATTGATCAATTATTGATATTGTTGTCAACTAATTTAATTGTCGATTAATCTTATACTAACTAAAAAAAAAAAAAAAAAACTGTTTTGATGAAGAACAACACCGTGAAAGCAGTAATTAAGCCAAACCTGTACAAATAAAATATATACTTTGCACTTAAAATAAAAAAAACTTTGTAAATGTGTTCTACCCAAAACTCTTCAAGTAGTACCTGGTTAAAATTCTGTAAAGAAATCTCCTATTAAGCACCTTCTCCATCCAGTTATTAATTTATTAAAAAAAATAATCAACACATTATTTATATCATTTTAACAGGTTATAACAGTTTATTAGCCATAAACTGTATTGTGAAAGATTAGCAGAAAGGACTGAGCTTCCACATATTGATGCTAGTATTTTTTTTTTTTTTTTTGCTGCAGATACATCCTTAATGATTAAGCATTCACTGTGTTATTACATTTTAGCCGATAAAAATGTTTAGTTTCCTGTTTAAAAAAAGAAATTCAATTATTTGTTGGCATCTTTTAATATATTTCTAATGTTGCTTTAAAAAGGCTTAAATGAAAAACCTACAAAATGTGACAGTATTTTTTTTATCCGATTAATCGTCTAATTGATTACTAAAATAATGTTTAGTTGCAGCCCTATTTATGTTGCAGATCATCTCCATGGTGATTAAATGAACCAGCGGTGCGTGTTTTACCTGGACTGCGGAACAAGTCCTGAGGGGTGCTGATGCTTTTCCCTGCACCTGAAGGTAAATTCAGTAAACATCACATTCAGCCGGAGCAAAAACAGATACACATTTCTTGCTAATGGTGAACAAGAGGATAGGTCCAAGTGCGATGATACTAGAGACTGCTGTGGTGCTCCACAATCAGGCATAAACAGGTTGTGCATCAGAGCTAAAAGCACAAAGGGAAAGGTACATGAAGGGATGTGTTAAAAAAACCAGAGGAAGACGAGTGCAGCCACAGTGCAAAGGTTTACCGTCATCCTCCTGTGAGGATTAACGGCACATAAAAACTGTCATCAGCCTTTCACCTACATGTGAGCCAAACCACTGACAGCAGCATTATGTAATTTCCACATATTTATCAGAGAGGGCAGATTAGAGTGACCAGGCTGCAAAGACAGAGCAGAGCGCTGGTTTGTAAAGTCACATCAGTAAATGTCTGAAAATGTCTGGTTTTACAGAAATTTACAAGCATTAATTAATGCATTGAATGTCATTCCTGGACTTTTTGCTACTTTGCCACGTTCTGGAAGAAAAGCTAAACTATACATTCAGATGAAAGAAAATTGACTGTAATGTTCAGGAACACTTAATACATTTTCAAAAACATGAGCAGACAAACATTTCTTCCTAACGTTGAACAGAAGGATAGGACCAGAGGCCGAGCTCTTGTGGCCTACATTTAGGCACCGAGACTTAAGTTAAACTACTAGAACAAGAGTGTGTCTGTTCAGAGTGAAGATAGTTTTCTGTCACCACAGAATGAGAGAGGGCTGACCAAGAAAGACACACAGACATCTTAAAGCTTCACTGAAATCTGCCTGTGCTGACAAGCAAAATGCATTTCAGAGAAAAACCCTATGCTCAGATGAGACAAAACTTGAGCTTTTGGTCACAATGGCAATAGGTACATCCATAGGAGTCAAGATAAGGCTTTCAAACCTAAAAAACACTGTACCAGCTGTCAAGTTATACACCATCCTTAAAAGAAGCAACAATCAAACAAACTTTACCAATTATGCTAAAAAAAAAAAAAAGGAAGCTTGTCGATGGGAACAAAATTAGTTGTTTCACAATGACTTTGTAGTCAGCCAATCCTGGAAAATAAATCATTATAAGCTCAAAGTGAAAGACATTCATGTCCATGATGAGTGTATGTAAACTTCTAACCAGACTTGTATGTATTATATTTCTATTCTACTACTAGTGTTACCTCCAAAACAAAAGAAAAATATTTAAATGCCAGACATACTCAGGTTTAGTTGCACTGTGTTGACTCAGCATCCCCTGTGGTGCTTTTATCAAAATAACAAGTGTGTGACACTGGAGTGTGTTTTCTATACAACTGTACAAGACAACTATATTATAAAATTATGGATAAGGAGAAGCTTGTTCTAGAAACAGCCTGGAATGACACACAAATGTTATAATAAGAACACAATGACCGCCATGAAATTTACCTGATGAGTCAAAACTGTAAGACATGCTTAGAGGTCGCATGACTAACAGAAATGCCCATGTTTGGAGGAAAAAAAGGAAAAAGAAAATGTTAAAATGAACAGTGATGTTAAATAGTAAATTCGGAAAGTTAGAATTTTAAAAACGAGCTGAGCTCAGATTAATTCCAAGTGTTTCACAAAGATAGATAGTTTTGAAGCAACAGAGCCACGTTACCCTCTAACAGATACCAACAGAGAAACTGACCCGTAATTTGATGGCCCATTTTGAGATGTAAATATGATAACATTATTTTAAGGCAAAATATAGACTTACCAAGTAGTTTTTTGGGAGGTTTCATATTATTCTGACCATCTGAGTACAAAACATTTACCTTGTTAGATTTTCTCAACTGCATGTTGAATACAACAAAAAGGATTATTTCTAATCAGGCACTACAGTAAAGGGCCATTTTAATGCTTTTTGGGGGGATATGGACCAACTTACATTCCCTCTTTCTCAAAACACTTAGACTTGTTAAATCTATATGTAAAGTATTTAAAGCAGAGTTTTTCATCTAAGATAAATTTATTTTGTTTGCAAATATCAAAAAATAGAAACCAAAACAAGTGTAAGAAGACCCACAGGTCCAGTGTTAAATAATGATCTCAGAAGATCCAATGTACTGAAAACTGAGAAAAAAAATTCCAGATCTGGAATATAACCTAAATTTAGATGCGGCAAATTTAAGATAAAAGATCTCATCTGCACATAAATTAATACGATAAGCTCCTGGTTTGAAAAAAAAAAAATTGGTAACAGCGTAAGCAAGAAAGTCATTTATCCAAACTTAATTTCATTTTTTGTAGAACTGGAAAAAAATATATATTTTCAACTTTCCTAGACTTTTCAAGACTTTGTATAAACCCTGTGGACTGAAAGAAATTTAATCTGAAATAAACTTGACTGAATGATTGCAACAATTAAAACTAATTTATGCAACCCTTTAAAATGAAAGGACCTTTCCTTACCAGGAATGTCAAATAAAATCAGGCTAAAAAATAAATGAAGGTTCAGTGCTTTTACTCTGTGTGGACCTTGTTTAAACACATTGACATTTCTGGAAAAATTAGATGCTGCTCTAAGTTGATGTTTTTTCTATACCCAGAAAAAAATCAACAACAGCCATGTGCTAAGTTACCACTAAGAATGTCTTCCACTCAGTAGAGAATAATTAGCTAACCAATTTGCTTGGATGCCAGGCTGTACGCATCATTTCTGTGTCCCTCACCTAGGCGGTGCCTTCGAATCATATCGGGTGAAACCGGCCGGAGCTTCCTTTCAGCCTTGATGTCCTCGAGCAGTCGCTCGTGGAGACTGCGCGGACGTGGAGGATGGGGCTTGAGCTTACGGGCTGAAACCTGAAAAAGCAGCACGAGTGAGATCTTGGTAGAAAGGAAAACCAGAACAACTTTTTGTTTATTGCATAAATTCATCTTGTTACACTAAAGTAACATGAAATGCAGGATGTTTTATAAGGTTCGTTGTCAGCCACACCGTTTTGGTTTTTTTCTAAAAGATCCATCTACATGTTTCTATGGAAATTTAAACAAAAGATCCAGTAACCACCTACGTTAGATGCTCTGACAGGTATTCAAAAAAAAATTCTGATGCCACAAACTCTTGAAATGCTCGAATAAAAGGAAAACAGGCCCACAGCATCATGGATCCTCCACATTATAGTTAACAGTGATCATGAATTTTTTGACAGGATGAAAAGTGTTTGTCAGGTGATTTTGAAATGCATTGCTATATCTTTTCTTGAAAATAGAATTTCTTTCTGTTCCACTTACATTTTTAATCCATGTGAGCTTATACTACTATAATATAGAATACATTTATTTTAACTAAGTGTAAAGGGTGCTGAATTTGTATGTCTTGCATTACAGTAAATTTAGAGCTGCTTACAGGGTTAAGAGGAGGCCGTGATCTGATGAATTCAAGGATGATTTCATGTGCACTCTTCTTTAATCGTGGAGGGATGTCTCCATTCACCTGGAACAGCAACATTCAATTTGATTAAAATGATCCAACATTGGATGTGTATGAAAATAAAAGCAGTACCAAAGAGGTAAATCCCTTACCATGACTTTTCTCAGCTTGTAGCGTTTGGAACGGATGTCGTCCATCAGCATTTCGTACGGCGTGAGTTGGTATTCAATGGGCAGCGGGTTGTACTGCCGTTCCTGAACCTTCTTTAACTTCACGCCGTGTCGTAGATCGCGCATCACCTGCACCCAGAAGCGGGCCTGTGTGGAATATGTTTAATGTTAAGTTAGGTAACACAGCAGCTTTGTATTTACCACCACATGGTTATATTTTAAATCTACCAGTGTTTTCTCTCACCCAGTCAGCATTTTGCAGCTCATTGAGGTCTTTCTCAGCTTCCTCCTGCGTCTCACCTTCCATCCGCCGAAGGTTCTGGTCAACAAGAAACGAGGGGAAAACAACATGTCTACATTCAGAGTATGGCCAAGCATCAAGCTGAACTAGTCATGGGCAAACCACCTATGTTATCGTAGGGAACATGTTGTGTAATTAGTGAATGTTGTCTCACATGATCCTGACGATAACCATCTCATCCTGTGTCAACAGCGCGCCAAAGGATATAAAATAATCAAATTGCCTTTTATGACGCCGTTTAACGTGCCTCTAATGAATCTGCTGGCCGAGCTACTCTCAGTTTTGTTTTCGAAATGTCAGTGGTTTCACACACTTAACCTGTACATTCTGTCATTTTAAAGTAAAACATTGGTATGCTATAACTTGATGTGATTTTCTTTTTGCAAATTCTCAAGTTCACTTTGACTTACTAGAAAGATAAAACAATCTGACTAAGCTGAGCTAAAGTTTTAATACATGTATTACCTTTTCATAAGGTCCCTTCAAAATTTTTATGACCAAATTATACTTTTTCACTTTTAATTTGGGAACTATATTTTGTTCTCTGTACTCTATTTTGTTTACCCATACTTATTTCCACCTGGACATCCCTAAAATAAATTCTATATTTTCTAAGGTTTTTCCAGACTTGCAAGCATTGTTTTCTGTTGATACCTGCTACAATGTACACATATCTTCACCCCTCATTTATTGAGACAACTCTTGTTTCTCATTAACACAAATCAAAATACATTTAAATTAGCCTCTCTTTCTGGATCTTCTGAAAAGACAAGGGGATTCTACAAAAACAACAGGTAAACAAGTGAAGTAACATAAAAATAAAATAACAATCCCTCACTAACCAAATTTGTAAGCAAACCCACTAAAGATCTAAAGCATGTTCTCTGCTTTAATGAAGTTAAAACCGATTCTATAAGTACACCATGTGCCGCCTCAGGCTGTCTGGATGAATCGTGCCTGCAGCCATAGATAGAGTGCAGCTAACGTACACTTCAGACAGGATTACCTAAATGCTAATTTAATCAGTTAAAATATATTTAGATTTTTAAACCCAACTTCTCTTCATACCCTTCACTGTACACATTAATCTGCCATGTTCAGGTTGAATAAACATGATAATGACATCATCCTTGTTTAATTGTATTATTTCTTATTGGTTAATCATATTATCTTGACTATCGTGTCTCAAAAAGAGAAAGAAATTTCTCTCGATTGCTCTCAGTTTCTGCTCTTTACCAGCGTCTGACACCAGAGACAGGACGTCACATCACATCTGAGCAGAATGAAGTAACACCGGGCGCCGCAGTCGAGCGCTCAGCTGGACAAACACTTTCATTCAGGCTGCCTCAGGAATGTATTTTTCTTTTTTGTTTTGATTTTTTTGTTGGACTGCATTTATCTTTATCAACTGGTAAACTCCAGTTGATAACGATAGTTCGGTACTTTCTCAAAAACTCTTATCTATTTAGAGACATTCTCCTTTTGTTTTCACCGTTTGGCCGTAGAATGACTGCTTTTAATTTTGGCAGGCAAAAGGGAACAGTTCACACACACAACTTCTTCACTTTTTAGCAGGTAAACATAAGCAAAGGTTACAGAAGGACTTTCAGTTCGGAAAGGACCTCAGGCATCCTTCCACTTAATTTTTTCATCTGTAAAGGAGAGATGTGACCAAGTGGTAAAACAAGTCCAAATGGTCTGGTAATGTCAAGATTTTTCTCACCTCCTTGGCACATTTTATCTTCTCCAGAAACGTGTGAAGTTCCCTTGTCTCGGCATAAAGAGCTCGGCACACGGCCAGGTAATGGTTCGGAGCATCAGATGGGCTGGGCAGATGGGAAGAACATATCTACAGAAGTAAAAGAGACAAAAAAAGACTAAAAGCCTTTTGGAGTGCATGACGTACGTAAATTGTGCATTTTAGCTCATTCCAAAGTATTCGTCTCTTAGAAACACAAAATAATGTACCGTAATTTCCGGATTATAAACCGCGACTTTTGTCACACGCTTTCAGCCCTGCGGCTTATACAATGATGCGGCTTATTTATGCTTTTTTTTCTAACGGCCGCCAGGGGCGCTCGAGCAGAAAAGGTAAGAGTGAGACAGGTGGAATATATGTGTAGAGGAAGACGCAAGTTTAATGTAACTTAACACAT